>VMBQ01006740.1:4426-52417 GCA_007657795.1 Dreissena rostriformis | reverse complement strand
TGCTGATGCAGTTGATTTTCATCAAAGGTATTTTATTCATTATATGCAAAACGCCCTTAAAATAATTACAGATATATGTATGTATATATACGTTGATAGTTTTCATTTATGTACGTAAGTTAATTAAGACAACTTCTTTCAATAGTATATGATTATTTTATATTGCAATTTGTATAATTTTACCACAACGTATTTACTAAACATGTATGAGACAATGTATTCTACAAAAAATCGATTTCTGATTGTTGCCATAACCATTTACTCTTAAAGTCTTACATACCGACCTTTCAAAACAGTATAGAATGCATCTTTATTCCACGGCCGTATTCATATTAAAAATGAGACTGTTTCTACAAACATGTTTATCATTTAATAATATCTTAAACGTATTTGTCTAGGATTGACTTTATCCAACCGTCTTTAATAATGTAAAATTCACAAAGAGAGAAATAGTTAATTTTTTGAACGCAATGAATGAAAAACAAATGACAGCATATCGATTTGAATTTACTATTTGTATCTAGGCGTTTATTTAAATAAATTTATATTAGTGTGAATAGTGAAATTTATTAAAATCGAACATTTTGTTTCACGGCTTTGACGTATCATATTTAGGCTGATTTCCATTTACTAATGTATGCTTTAAAGTAAATCATTGCTAACAAAAAAGAGGAGCATAAAGCAACTAACTAGAGAAGTGTTATTCATTAACAAGGTTTTAAACGAAGTTAAGCATGCTGTTTATTAGATTGGGATTGTTGGATTGGGCGCGATTGGGTGGAGCGTGATGGGGTTGAGCATGATGGGATTGGGCGTGATGGGCTTGGGCGTGACGGGCTTGAGCGTGATGGGATTGGGCTTGATGGGATTGGGCGTGTTGGGACTGGGCGTGATGGGACTGGGCGTGATAGGATTTTGTAATTTAACGTAAGTTTACATTGGCCAACTTTGGGTAAACATTAACTTATGGCTTAAAACCAATTTGTGGCCTATCGGGTCAATGCCATGGTTACTTAAAAAACAGCAACCGTGCGCATATGAATACTTTACATGGAAACCTGGCGTGTGATAGCATTATGGGTAATCGGATCATGATCAAGAACAGTGTTACTTAATATGAACCAGCGGTTTCTGATAAAATATTTTAATTAGACCAAAACGTTAATAACCAGTTTTAAGGATACTTATAAATTAAAAGTTTTTTTTTTAATCACAAAGCATTGCGAAATACATTGTCTTCATTGGGAATGGTTTGAGTATTTACATGGCTTTATCTAGTTTAAGGATTATACGTATTTCTTTGTTAGTATTTTTTATTGGAAATCACAAAGCACTTCGAAATACTTGTCTCCATAGAGAATGGTTTGAGTTTTTGCCACTACAAAGGAAAGGCAAATTGTTAATTCAATGCACCTTTTCNCATGATTGTGAGTCGTATTTATTTAAGCACTGGGTGATTGATCAAAGTCAGGATTTGAGACTAAACGAGATTGTATTAGTTCTAAATTGAACAAAAACAAGTTAATGTTAACATGATCTACGAGAACTCTTAGTACTCAAAATCAAATTTATACAAGCGGAACTACACAACGAAGAATAAAATATATTTTCAACAACTGTCAGTTGATTTAATTGTTGATTTAATGGCCTACATGTACACAATATAATTGAAGCCGGTGTGTTAGAGCTTGTGCAGTTCTACGTGGCTGTTGCCATTGGATAAGAACGGCCATGGCTAATCAGGGACGACACTTTCCGTTGTTATGATATTTTTCGTTAAAAGAAATTCTCTTCTTAGCAAAATGCCAGTATATGCGGAAAGTGTGTTCATGAAATACATTTTGTTAATGACATAGTCACTAGTCTCCTTCATTCCGTCTTCCTTTATGTCATATTCGCCAAGAAAATGTTTATATAAATCGTCTATTTCATCAGAACACGTTACAAAAATAACGTGACAATAATGCACTGATTTTCACTTGTACCTATTGTTTGCCATCAAGTTGTACTGTATTCTCTCATTTTTTATTCAATAAATATTGTTTCCAGGAGTATTAAGTTTCCTTTTTTTATATTGTAAAAATGTTTGAATACAATAACAGGCTTGCTACCATTACCCAATTAATCATTTTGTTTTGTAATTGTATTTACTGTGGTTAATATCACTTTGATGTCTCGCTTTACACATTTGTTTTTTAAATCCCTTGCCGTTTGATTGAAGATGTAAAACATTTTTAGTCATTATTCATCTGCAAGCCGATAGCGTAGGAAAATATAGTTATAAAACATTCGACCCTTACAGGGCAACAAGAGCAACTGCAGTTAAACGATAAGCAATGAACTGTTTATTGTATTATAGTAGGAATGGAGTGAATGGAAAAGAGATAGAGTTTTAATGTGGGTGTAGCGTAAATTCTGAGAGACCGCGATAACGCTAAGAGGCAATCCCTTTCTATTTAGCGATTCGTATCATGTTGAGAGAAAATATGAATGTTTTTGTTTCACGTCTATGAAAGTCACGGAAGCCAGAGGCTAACAATAATGCACCAGCGAATTGTGAGTACTAATATTAAAACTTGTTACTTTGTTATTATTATATATATTTTTTTACCCTGGGTATGTGGTGGTATACTGTAGTTACACAACAGGATCCGGATAAATGCCCTTCCTGACCTATGCCCTCAAGGACAGTCCGTACACCTTCCCGACATTAAGCCATTACTCGCATAGTTAGTTTGAATATAACATAATAATAATAATAATAATAATAATAATAATAATAATAATAATAATAATTATAATAATAATATTAATAATAATAATAATAATAAAATCATAATATAATTTGTATACGTATTATTGTTATTGATAACAATGAAATGAGATTTAGCTTACTAGCCAATTCGTTTGCCAATTTTCAAAGTTTAAATATATCAAAATAAAAAATAGTATAATTGTTCTGAATATTTGCAAAAAGTTCAAGTTCAGTTTAAGAAGTAATTCATATCATTTAAATTGTGTTTTTTTTAACAAAATCAAATGTCATTTTGCTTAGCTAATTCGTTTTTAAATAAAAGAAGTGTTAGATATATACAATAATGTGAGCTAATTCATTCCCTTTGTAAATTTCTGTCACATTCTAATACTTTCCATTCTAAATGCTTCGCCAATCACTTTGTGCTTCATACACATGTGCAACGACAAACACGCGCGATTGTGTAGATACATTTGTTATTGCTGCAAAGTGTTATTGAGTTAATCTCCACTCACAAGCTGAATGACGAAGATAAGGGACGAATGCAAGCGTTGATTACTATTGGATTAATTTTTATCTGCAACCACCATATGTGGCTGGGAATGAGACTTTGACCCATTTGGCGGTGACGTCGTTTCCGAGAAAAACGACTTTAACTTGTGACTACCGTTTCGCGTACTTTGTCAACCCACTTCTTGCGCTAAAACAATAGTTTAATTTTGAAGAATAACCGAAACTTATTTAATTTAGTCAGTGGAACACTACTTTTCCGTATTCTCTTTTGGTTTGTATATGGTTTAAATTAACCTCAGCTTATTTACATCGATACAGTAGGGCACAGATCGACTGTGTTAATTTTCGGAAAATCTTCGTTTTTTTTTTCAATGTGAGTTTTCTTACTTTTTGAGTTGTTTTGCTTCAACAAATTAAAAACTTTGTCTGTGGTGATGGATTTTAATGTAAAATGAATCTCTTCCATCAATCATGGTGTGTTTATGAGCCGTTGTGGGTATCATAAAGAAGATTTAAGACGATATTTCTGTGTGTGTTTTATCCGAAACGGCGGAAGTTGTCAAAATCTAAAACACTTCTCAATTTAACATTTGTTGCTGAACTTTTCTATAATGACAGTTATAACGTTTCGTTTAAAAGTTTAGTGCATTATATTACCCTGAAGTATTCTTTTTTTTACTTTATGTACTTTAAGATAATTGTCTAACAGTTGATCAGTTGACTGCAGAACAATTGTGAACTGAATAGGTTTGTATGATCAAATTTCATTTGCATTTTGTTTTTGCAATCACACAATAGCATGTAAGCAATAACAATTCCATTCGTAATAACTACACAATTAATGTGTCAGCAATGTGATTAATTATATTTCATGATGTTTAATAGTATATTATTTATGTTTCTCTTCTTATAAGAATTTCTAGTTGCGGATGTCTATATAAATGATTGTGTTCATAAACAAGTCGAAAATATAGAGAATACTAGGTAAGCGTTGAATAGAGAGAAGTTTAAGTTGCAAAGGTTAGAACGCCGGGAGCGCGAGCCTTGACAACGTTAATCCAATCCTAATAAAAATACAGTTACAACGATATGTACTTCCATTTTCGTTCTTCAATCCCTTTTTTCGACATTATTTTTTAACCACACTATTTTTTAATAACGCTTGAATTTGTTTTGACCCGTAACAAAACTTTCGAAACCGTACTTTTTTCGAAATAATTTTGTTTTAGTTGAAAATCATGTTTTGAACCTCTACATTTTGAAATGAGTGAAGAAAAAAAATCTATCTACACTTTTGCTTAGATTAATAATATATTAATATAAAGTATAAATTATATTAATATATTGATGATAACAAATTGAATGTATATGCAATTGACAATTTACTGTTTCCATAGAAACTGTTAACTTTATTTATTTTGTCTTATTCATTTTATCAATCGTTAAACACAATAGCATTGCTAAAAAAATAAACAAAAAATGTCTTACAGTATAGATGCACAACACAAATTGCATCATGAGCAGTTATTCATTTTAGTTTCAAGTTTGTAGTTATACAAAATGTTCAATTTCTGAATAAACACCTATTTCCAGAAAATGTGCACACATTTTTTTAATTATAAACATGTTTATGGTGTTCCATATCTGTCCAGAACCTATTTTGTTGATTTTGCTGTTATTTGTTGTCTTAAATTCTTTAAAATGGTAATGAATATGAAACAAGATGCGTTTGTGAAACACTATGTCCCCCATATATTTGACCTGTGACCTTGAAGGATGACCTTGACCTTTCACCACTCAAAATGTGCAGCTCCATGAGATACACATGCATGCCAATTATCAAATCTTCATGCTATTTTCAATATGGCAAAAGTTATGGCAAATGTTAAAGTTTGACGCAAACAAACAAACCAACAAACAGACAGGGCAAAAACAATATGTCATCCAGTATAGACTGGGGGACATAAAAAATTTTTTTTTTGTTTCCATGGTAACCATGACTATTTATGATTTATAAAACTACACTTAATTATGTATTTTGTAATCAATTATATGCATCGACATACGCGAATAATAAATTTATTATCAACACAAACTGATCAGCATAACATGTACCAATTCTTATTGAATTAAAAAGTCATTTTAACACAGAACACGTTTTACTCTTTTCTGATATATTTTTGTTTTTACAAATTAACTACATTTTCTTTATGTTTATGCTGCGCCACTCGTGAAAATATTATTTGTCTATGATCACGAGTGACATAACAAACGATCTAACACTGACATGAACACATTTTCTGTTTATTTTATCAAGAAATTATTAACAGCTGTTTCCCTTTCGCTGAAAAGTTACCCTTTCTCCCGTGGCGCGCCTGAATACAATTCAATACACAAAATGACGTCATTAGTGTTTGGTTCGAGCTGAGCATGATAAACTTTAGTTTAATCCAAAACTCACATACTATTCTATTTATCCTATTAGTTCTTCCATTTTTACATTAATAATGTTTTAATATCGCATTTTTAGACGAATTTGTTCTTCCGCAGTTGACAAACGCAGATTTACCAATTTTTGGAAACACCCACAAATGATCTAAAAATAGCACGCAAAAAGTTGTTATTTTCACCGGTGAAAATAACAATTTGTTTATTTTTACTGCTGTAATTTCACTACAGAAATGTCATATGTTATCATTTGGTATAAAGAAAGTGGTTTCTTCTGAGAGTGCGTGATATTTCGGTGTGGTCACACTACGTGTTTAATATTTCAAACGCAGATTTGAGCCTCGCTCTGTGAAAACCGGGTTTAATCCATGTGCGTAAAGTACAGTCCCAAATAAGCCTATGCAGTCCGCTATATATTTATATATTGTGAAACATAGCTTATATTTCCAAGACTTTTTGATCTTTTTCATTGTATATATGGTAAATATATGATACAAGTATGCTGCAATAATAAGAAGTTGTTGACTGACTTGATCAGGCGAATACATCTGAGCCTCGTTCTGTGTAAAGGGAGTTTAATTAATGTGCGTAAAGTGTCGTCCCAGATTAGACTGTGCAGTTCGCACAGGCTAATCAAGGACGACACTTTCCGTCTAAACTATGTTTTCGCTAAGAAGAGACATCTTTTTAACTAAGAATAGAATAACAGCGGAATGTGTCGTCCCTGATAAGCCTGTGTGGACTGCACAAGCTAATGTGGGACGACACTTAACGCACATGCATAAAACCCCGTGTTCACAGAGCGAGGTTCATCTTTTTTTATATAAATTACGCCATTTGCTTCGTTAAGCCTTGCACATAATTACTGTTTTTTTACAGAATTATCAATAAAAAAAAATACACATAATCTCACTAATTTACATTTGTAAAGCTTAATGATATTCAAATTATTGCATTCACATACAAGACTTCTGGAATTTTAATAAACATAAAAGTCACAGAGTGCATGTCATTGTCAAGTATAAAAAATACTTTCGCATATTAATTTCAGCACGAAGTTGGATTCAAGCAGAAACTGTTTTTCACATAGTCGATTTAATTTTGTCTAGTATAAATATTTACTCTAAACACAACATTCTTCGATTTAGAATAACACTTGGTTCAACAACATACTTTGGTTCGTTACCAATAAGTACATAAACTGTTATTGCTTTAAGCTCAAACAAATTCTGCCTTTAACTTGAAAACAAACAGATACATACAAATATAACATTTGGTTATAAAATCTACACGATGATAAATTGATAATATATGCTGCAAATTTCAAGTTCAACAATCCGTATACAATCAAAACCATGAATTTGATGCAACGTTTAAACTGAACCTTGGGAGAAACCGTAAGCCCAACAAACCGAACGTTGATCTACCATTCATGATATCTAAGCACATGTGCGATATTTGATGTGCAAATGATAAAATATGTAGAATATCATTTATTCATTATAATTGTGTGTGCTATAAATAACGGGAAATGACAGTTGTTTTCCTTAGTTCGTCTAGTAAAATGGCATATTGAATGATATTCTATTTACAATTCCAGTTATTTTAAGTCTTCATTGTAATTGTAGAAAACAATATATTTAAAATGGTGTAGCATTTAAAATTTCTTGCCCTCGTTTCAATATAAGTTAATCAAGAAAACGTCGGAGACGGGTGATGCTCCTTAAAGTTTTTTTGTCACAATATTGCACAATATATTCAGATAAAAGGAAACTTCTTGAGGGGCATAACGTTGGACAAAATAATATGCACATCTGCTGTTGGTAGTGAAGCTTCCCATAAAGTTTCATTGAATTCCCGTAATAAGTTGCTGAGAAATAGCTCGGACAAGAATTGCACTATATCAACAATGGAAAATTTCAAAGGGCCATAACTCTGTGAATAATCATCCGACCAAAACCGGCTGATAATATGCACATCTCCTCTTGGTAGTGAAGCTTCCCATAAAGTTTCATTGAATTCAAGTCATTAGTTGCTCAGAAATAGCCCGGACAAGAATTGCACTATATGTACAGTTAATGAAAAATTTCAAAGGGCCATAACTCTGTGAAAAATCATCAGACCAGAACTGACTGATAAGATGCACATCTCCTTTTGGTAGTGAAGCTTCCCATAAAGTTTCATTGAATTCCTATCATTAGTTGCTGTGAAATAGCTCGGACAAGAATTGCACTATATGTACAGTTAATGGAAACTTTCAAAGGGTCATAACTCTCTTAAAAATCATCTGACTAGAACCCGCTGATAATATGCACATCTCCTCTTGGTAGTGAAGCTTCCAATAAAGTTTCATTGAATTCCGGTCATTAGTTGCTAAGAAATAGCCCGGACAAGAATTGCACTATATGTACAGTTAATGGAAAATTTCAAAGGGCCATAACTCTGTGAAAAATCATCCGAACAGAACCGGCTGATAATATGCACATCTCCTCTTGGTAGTGAAGCTTCCCATAAAGTTTAATTGAATTCCGGTCATTAACTGCTGAGAAATAGCCCGGACAAAAATTGTGCACGGACGGACGCACGCACGTACGCACGCACGGACGGACAGACGAAGCGGCGTCTTTATGCTCCCCTCCAAAAAAATACCACTTTAAATTCTTGTGAACTGATTTATAGTGTATAATGTCACTGTCAATAACTAAATTCGCAGAATAAAGTTGTCCCTAAACCGGAGTGTAATTAACTGACACGATTAAGTCGGTTATTATCGGTACAAAGCCTCGGTCCAAATGGGGATCCATTTAATATACCATACATGACTATAATATACTTAGTGTCCAAATACATAAATTAACAGTGGTTCACGCTAGAGTCAACATATAATTATTCGTATCTATACATGTCAATGTGTATATATGGGCTTTGAATTATATGTATTGCTTCCTATTGGTTTCCGGTGCAGTCAAACACTGCATACACATACATATTGGTTCACTGAATGAGACAATTTGAAAGGCAGGACTACTGTCCTGAACTAACAACCTGACAACCCATAAAGCTTTTGAGGGTTAGCGCGAATAAGGGTTTAAAGGGACTGTCCAACAGATAAAGCGTCGCACGACGCGAATCGATATTTTTGGAAACTACCAGGATTGCTAAAAAAAAATACATCCGCTTCAAACATGAGCTAGGATGGTCGAGTGGTCTAAGCGGTAAGCTTTTTACTCCAGGAATCCAGGGGTCAGTGGTTCGAGCCCTGTTAAGGGTAGTTTTTTTTTCCTTTTTTTAAATTGTATTCTTGTTTTTTTTTACTGGAGATTTTTAAGTTCAAATGTTAAAATTTATCAATATAAAGCATTTAAAGCATTTAATGACAAGCTTCAATACATGCCAAAATCTGTTGGACGGCCCCTTTAAGATATATGAATTGGTAATAAAAAATGGATAAGTTGAAAAGACGTATAGAGAAAACGTTATGTTAGCGGTTTAAATGCAGGATTAGAAAGTCTATGACTCGCAAACAATGTGTATAAGATAACACAACGTTTCATAAAGGCCATAGCGACGGCATTTCCCATAAATTTGACACATGTTTATTCAATAGCAAACATACAACGTATATGTGTTCGTTTTTAATAATGTAAGTGAAACAAAACTGTCAGACAGGGAGAGCTCACGTTCAGAGATTAGCATTCAAAAAGCAACCTTTATCTCACAACATGGTTACAGTATTTATGAATATTTATTTCGCGACGGAATCCAATATCATGGTGCAGTAAATATTTCATTTATTGCGTCAATTGCAAGGCTGCGTATCAATCAATTTGCGAAGAAGAATGGATGCACTTACAGATAGTTTGGTTTGAAACACTGACGATGTGACAGACGTCAGTTTATTCGTTTCGACAGGAATAGGACTTGATACTTTCAGCACAGGGTTTATGCATTATTTTACAAAATTAGACTTCGATTATTTCGGGAGAATAAACGCAATTTATTGAATATTGACTTCTATTCGTCTGACTTTTTACATTTGAATAAAAAGTATTATGAGTTAGCATTTCGTAATTGAATTTAACCTCCACTTCACAAGATGTCATTACCAAATACTTTTGCACTTCAACAAGGCGGATTGGACAGCATTTCATTGAAAGGTCTTTATTGTTTTAGTTTATTCTACAGGCTTGTATTTATATTGTCTTTTTTTTCTTTTGAAACTCAAATTGGTCTGAGTACTTTTCTAAACGTGGTGTTACAGCCATTTGAAGTTGCATATTGCTATTAAATGTAGATTTTTGTATATATATACTTAACAATCTGAAATACCGCCGATGTAATGACGAATATCAGTTAAGTAAGACCCCATTTATACATACTAATATTTCAACAAACTGTACCTGTCATGCAATTGCGCAATGTTCTGTTGTATTTTATAAGTACTTCAGTTTAGGCTAATAAATAGTCTCTTCACTTACTAAAATTCTATTTTTGCTAGCATGCAGAATCTTCTCTGAAAACGAACTATAACTGTCTTTCTTTTAAATGACATAGTTTTACTTTTTAGTTTTACAAACCCAAATTGTCAACAATATTGTATACTTTGTATAAGGTCTAAGAATTAAGTGTTGCAAACAATATTAATTATTAACTTACATAATCGTGTTCTTTTCATTCATCTAGGATGGACGTTGATACTATACTACCGAAAAAGTATCTTGTTTTTTTTTCTATAACATTTCGCAGCGATTAACTCTTCGTTAATGACCAACACAACAATGCCCGAGATGTGTGTTGAAAAGTTAGAAAATTAAATAAACAATCAATGAACCAAAGTTTGCTCTGAGGCCAATAAATATAAGAATGTCTTCAATCAATATTAGTAATTATGTTTTTGAGAACTGAAAATCTCTGTCTGTCATAAAGATAACCTAACAACGCCTGATTGTTTTAGAATTGCCAGTGTATTCATTGGAATTTAAACGTTTTGTGTCTCGCCAGTTATTTATAAAAGCATTAATCTTCTACGAGAAATGCTTCTTTGCATCGTCTCTACCATCAATATAACATTTGCTCTATGCACTTAAAGCATCATTCTAGCCTGAGTGAAAAAAGCCATTGAATTAACAATTTGCACTTCCTTTGTGGAGACAAATACACAAACCATTGCCAATAGAGACAGAGTATTTCGCAGTGCTTTGTGATTTCTAAAAATACTTTAAAGTAATAAGTATAATCCTAAGAACTATATTTAGCCATGCAGTGGAATATTGATAAATTCTATAATGTTCTGTAAGGCCGGCATGTAAGAGTTAAAGAGTAAATGGTTGAGGCCACAATCAGAAATCCATTTTATTGTAGAATACATATAACCATTGTCTCATACATGTTTTATACAGACGTTGTGGTAAAATTTGATATGTTCAAATATAAACTAATGATATACTATTTAAAGAAGTTGTCTAAATTATCTTAAGTATATTTATGAAAATTATAAGTGTTCATATACATACCTGTACCTGTAATTATTTCAAAGGCGTGTAACATATTATAAAAAGAATGCACATAATGAAAATTCAGCTGCAGCAGTAGAGAAAACGCTTATTATACCATTGGATACTTTATGTATGGCAATCACTATTTGCAGAGCCATGAGACACACAACTAATGCATTAGACAAAACGCACACGTACTTAACAAACGCACAGACATTTATAAAACTAGGGTCATCGCCAAGGAAAGGTCAACGCAAACGAACTGGGTGTTAAACCGTTTTTAAGGAGATCAAAGCCTTACGACAACCCTCCTACATTGAAACATGTTGACATGTCATTTTATTGAAATATTATTAACCACAGTTTACTAACGTATGAAAAAGGTGAAAATTCATTGCACCAAGAGAAGAAAACCGTATTGCTGAGAATAGCAATATGTCCTTATTTTAGGACAAGTGACCTAGACCACGAGGACGTTATTTAGGACAAATGACCAATCTAGCGAGGTCATTAATTTAGGACAAATGACCAATATCGCGAGGTTCTTAATTAAGGACAAGGGACCTATAGCGTGAGGTCCTAAATGACCAATAACACGAGGTACTTTATTTCAGACAAGTGACCAATAGGGCGATGTCCTTATTTTTGAACAAGTGACCAATAACACGAGGTTCTGAATTTAGCACAAGTGACCAATTGCCAAACTTACTTATATAGACTAACACAATTTCGTAAAGAAAACAGATCTGAATCGCGAAACTGCTGTCAAACAACACGGGAATGAGCAGGTGTTGTGATTTCACGACAGTTTTATTGCATTCACTGTTACTGTCATATGAGTACCAGGAGCCTTTTTCTCCAATAAGGAAACATGTCAAAGTTGTAAGGGCAAAGGCCGTTAAATAAACATATACGTTTTGAAAAGATTGCTTATTTCTCACTACACTGTATTTAATGTCTCAAATAATTATGTAACTATGTGAATGAAACAAAACATCGTCAACGAAATTAATACAAAAAATGGCATTACATGGCAAAATGTGCTTTACCTTTTCCATCGCTTACTTGTATACGTAATTTTTATGCACATTAACTTAAACATATTTCATTTCCAAATAATGACATTGTACACATATATACATTGGTCCATACATACATAATGGAAAAAGGGTTAGACCTGAAGTTCTTCAACATTATCGGGGGTCTTTCCCATGCGATAGTTTTAACATGTTGTAATGGTGACAGACTTACATAAAATATTAATGATTTTATTTACACAGTATACAATTGAGAACATAAATCGCAATAATTATATTGATATTGCACGCTAGATTTGCTCAACAGTGTGAACACAGTTTTAAAATACCGCAAGGCAAAAATCCGACCTTATTCTCTTTAATATAAGGTACGATGCGATAGTTTAGCATGTGTAACAGGTTATTATCAAGTCGGAAACATGCTTCATTCCCGGCCAATTACTATAGTGAGCTATTCACTGAGATAAGATTAAACTTCTACGTTAACGGAATTCGATACTTATTTAAGGGATCACTGTCCAGCTTTATGGAAATTCCAAAGATACATTTCTTGAAAGTGTCTGTAATGGTAAGGTACTTTGAGGATTCGTATGCGTGATAAGTAATCTGACATAAGTTTTATCACATCACGATATCACCGAATAGTTCACTGTTCATACTTAGCGAAAAGTGTAATAACCAGTAAACATGATTAAACAAAATATGCCAACCGTTTATCAATATTTATTATTATTAGGATCTATAATTTGATGTGTATTGTTATATTTGAATCTTGCAATCTTAAAAATACCATAGACAGAACGTGATGTTGAATAATATGCACCAGGATTCTAACTAGGGCTGTACAATATTTGCACTACCTGAATGACAATATATTACCATAAGCAAATGTTATTGGAATGTACTGCAATAAAACGAAAACATACTCATTGAAGACAATTTGAAGACAATCTATAAGAAAAATATAATAATTCGACTGGAGAGTGTAATTAAAGGTTTAAGCCTTCGTGGACATCGAGTTAAGATAATTCAGTTTTAACTATTATAGCTTAAATATATATAAATAAATATGCACACTGGCATGCATACTGTTCGAGCGTGTCTTTTCCTTTAAATAAAGTTAATAAACCAGTTCTAAATCAATAAGACGAAGAAATACATCTTTATTTTTGCCGATCTGAGCGCCAAAACATAATTATTAATCATGTAAATAATAGCTCTATATCAAAGGCGGTGTTTAACTACTTGTATCTGCCCGTTACGTTTTTCCACAGTTCATGCTGTGCGAAGTCACTTCTGGCTAACAATGGTCGAACTGTCACTAACCGACGTGTCTTTATCTAATCATCTCGGCTCACACAGCAATGATATCCGTCGATCATTAAACCTTTATTCCATTTTAATCGATAGCTTCGTTCTAGCAGTACTGTGTCCAATAGGAAAGTTCCCAGTTGTGTCATTAACACGACGTTTGCATTTCAAATAATCTTATAATTAAGAAAACTTTTTTTTTCACTGTTGAGACTGTTATGAGGTCCACCATAATCAATTGAAAAAGCCTTCGGTAAATACCGTATTTTCACAGGAACTTACTTACAAAGGGCAATTTGAAGATACAACTGCAAGTTGATAGAAGATAATTATATGTATTTTAAAGGGCAATAAGAAATATAATCAATAATGTTAAGTTTCGAAAACGCTTGGTTCGAATGGAATAAACCTACCAGTGCTCAGTACTTATGAAGATTACAAATTAAGTACGTGTCGTTGTACCCCAAAGGTAACACCAACTATCGCTTGTAAATAAACATTCGTATAAGGTTAGTAACGTTCAATATCGTCACTGAAGTCAACATGATGACGTCATACACTACAGTACAAGCTAACTTGTATCATGTTATAACGTTGATGTATAAGCATTTACATTGTAATCGGTAAAAAATAAATTCCTAACAAGGCGTTTAAATGACTTCGCTCGTTGCGATACAGTAAAATGAATCTATATTTAGCTAGAGTTACGCTCTCGCCCATTAATACTTTTATCTGAAATATATTTCATTAAATAATTATTTGAAGACTTCATTACAATTTGCCACCACGTTTCCACATATAAAGAGAAATGTTTTATTATTTGCCAACCGAAAGAATAAACATCTGTGTTAAATCATCACAACATAAGCTGTACATCTGTAAGAAAGAATTTATTCACTCTTTCGTTTTGGACTGACAACCGATGACAAACAGTTCTGATAAAGATAGCCGCTCTAAGCTGATGTCAACTTAGAACAAAGGAAAATTGCATAAATCACTGGAAAATATCTGAACGCAATTTATTTTGGATATTATTTTATAAATGCGTTTTTCCAGAGAATAACGAGGGATGTCCCAGTATCGGAATTTATTGACAGAGGCGATTGGTTTCCCGAACGCCATTTATGGCTTGAATAAGCGATGATTTGATTGGTTGAAAGATGCAATGAGGTATCGCATTCCGTCTGCGGAGCTTGTGATGTTTACAAAATCAGAACAATAATAAAACATTGCCGATATGAATAATAGTCAATGTTTCTCTGAATCGAGAGGCAATTCTCTTTTGTTTGTCTGTCTTATGCTTAACATTTACTGGAAAGAAATAACTAATTATTAGTTGTTTTTATTAAAGATCGAGTGTCTTAAATACAATGTAATGTTTACTGTTAAATAGGTAGCGATTAAAATAATAATAATAATGTTTTTAGTATTGTAAGAAAAAAGCTCTTTGAATACCTAGTTTTAAGGTCCAAAGCACTCGCTCGGGATACATCTATTTAATTCGGCAATTATTTTTATTCATCTCTGAGTAACATATAATCTCGATTTATGCCTAAGTAACAATAACAAATCCGTAAGACATTTAACCAATGTTAGTGCGTGTGTGTTATTGGTCCTAGTGTTTAATAACATGTCTCTGCCTGCTCAATCTTTCCCCTGCATATGCCTTTAGAAGTCACTTCTGGCTAACAACGGTCGAGCTGTCATAAACATAAACGTGTCTTTATTAAATATTTGTTTAATTATCTTATAATTCAGAAAAATGTCCTTTCAAAAGACCACCATAATCAACTGAAGTGTCTTTTGGTAAATACGATATTTCCCGAGGAACTTTCTTACAAAGGGTTATTTGCAGATAAAAGTGCAAGTGTTTATTAGAAGATAATTATATGTATTTTAAAGGGCATTATTTCGTCTGTAAGAAATATATTCAATAATGTTAAGTTTCGAAAACGTGTGATGTAAATGTAAGAAACCTACCAGTGCGTAGCACGAACATATATAACAAACTAAGTAGATGTAGTTTGTGTTGTACTTCTAAGTTAAAACCAACAATAACTGGTAAATCAATCTTCGTAATAGTTTAGTTACGCCCAATAATACAGTGTATAAACCAATTATATCATCTCCGGATGTTGCGATATGATTGCCATGGCGAAATGAATATTTGGCATACATGCGTTGCTAGAAAGGTAAATTAATTTCCTTTTTTGTCATTATGATGGTCTTCAAACAGTAATTAATATTCAGATTTGAATGCAGATTTCTCGGGCATGCTGTTATGCATTGTATATATTGAAATAAGGATGAAATGCGTTACTGATCACCGAACATCTCGTCAAATTGTCATGATCTAGTTTTGAAATCTTTGTTGTACTGGCGTTTTAACAAATAACAAGAACTATTTATACATCAGATGTTAGATTAAGAATGTGCACTTTCGATCAGTACAACGTATTTTTTAGGGATTCTTTCTTACATCAGATATATGCATTCAATACAACACACATGTGCTTCTTCTTCTGCATCAATTATTGCATACACTGAATCAATCATTTGTATGATTATAGCGATAATTCTGTATCAATTATTGGGATTTTCAATATGTGATTGAAGTAAACATGTCATTATTTCGTCCTCCTAACAGTTTCATTCACTTCATTGATTACCTATGTTTAACACTGGCGGTTAGTCTTGGTAAGAAACAACGTTAGGATGTGTTATCTATAAATAGATAGCTGGCACACACATGCGTGTACAAGTGTTGGTTAATAAAAGTGAAGAGGCTGTGGAGATTGTGTTATACTCTTTTCGGTTTAAGGAATATAATTTGCAGGAATATCTGTCCGTTATTTATTTCAAATTTATTTTAGCTGAAACTTCGTTCTATATTAATATGCATTCATGATATAGCCACTGTTGCATGACCTATAGTAATACGGGATTTCAGTAATTCGCAGTACATTATATACATGTGCCTATGTTTTGGAAAAATAATGCAAATTTTAAATCATCCAAAATCAAGGTTACCCTTTCATGATAAAGTTGAATTCTAAATCATCCAAAATCAAGGTTACCCTTTCATTATAAATTTGAAGAAATAATATCGTTTTTTGTTTCTCTCTCAGGTCAAACGTAATTTAACACAGATTGCCAGTACGAACAGTTTATGCTGTTGCTAATGATGATCATCAGTCGATGTTTCCAATAATGAAATGTCTTCAAAGTAAACATTAAGATCAGCTTCATCATTGCCTCCAATTTCACTATTTTCTTTAAGCGTTCTGTGAACATCTTCAACTGGTGTTGTTGGCCTCGGAAGTTTTTTAAAGGGTGATTCTTAATCACCCTTTTTGAAATTCGTATTGTTTTTGTTTCATTATTTGGAATAATACTTCAATACTGCTCCAGCAGCTGGAGTTTCACTTCTTTATATTGAAGATTTTAACTCTTTTGGTTAGTTTGAAAGTCTTTGGAATACGATAATCATTGTTTATTGGTAGCACAGTATTTTGAGATATTTATTTTCAGGTGTCTACTTTCATGTTTTGATGTGCAGTAATTAATTGTGTGTCCGAAAACGCTTGTTGAAAAATCACAGTAAATGCNAAATTCCCACGCGCACAATTTTTCCCCAAAGTGGAAAATCCCGCGTTAAATTTCCCCCACATAATGGCTAAAGGCCCCTTCCCCCACAACCCCAAAAAACCCCTGCATAATGTTACTATAAATAGAAACAAAATGACGTCACGAGCGGGCCGTTATTCGTATCTAGCGGGCCAATATAAATTATATTTGCCCGCCGGGCCGATTTTTTATATCTGAAAAAAAATCGGATCGCGCGACGTCAACTGAACAAAATAGCGTCCACATTCAGTCTTATCCAACGGTGATTAATAAAATTAAAACACAAATCAACGAAATAATAAAACATAATGATAATTAAACGTAGCACACAATTGGAATATTAAAAAAAATATCGATTGCAATTGAAACTGTACTGAAGATTAGATTGATGACATTATTCGAGCTTTAAATTTAACAAGAGTCATACAGCATCAAAATTTAGTAAACGACACGCTTACCTCAATGGCAACTTTAACCCAATGCTCCAATTATACATTACAAACACACAAATACGTTTTGGATTCGTTCGATGCTTTTTATACGCCCGTTTTTTTTTAAACGGGACGTATTATAGTTACACCCTTGGCGGGCGGGCGGGCGGGCGGCGGCGTTCACAACAGTGTCCGCTCTCTAATTCAAATAGTTTTCATCAGATCTTCACAAAAGTTGGTCAGAAGTTGTATCTAGACAATATCTAGGTCAAGTTCGAATACTAGGTTACAGAGTCACTTAGTGCATTTCCACTTTTTTTTTTGAAACGGGTGTATCTTGTGACAGTTTGGCACTCTTGTTCAATAAATGTTTAACTGTTAAATAAACCACAACGTCCGAATTGTTTACACTAAAATCATAAGAGTCTAGATAAAAGCGGTGTGTTTCGTCACATAAATGACGTCACACGAAATACGTAATAAATTTCGTAATTAGTTGAATGAAAATAAAATTACGGAAAGCTGGTTCGGTAATAAATTATAGCGAAGGAACAAAATATAATGATATGCAATATAAACGATAACACACGGCTGAGCTGGACCGGCCGTCTATAATCGGCCCTTACCGCATAATGGCCCTTGGGCCAAAGGCCCTAAGGCCGTTATGTCGGCTGGCGGGCCGACATAATTTATTACAATTTATTACATACAAAATATGTATATTTCGAAACAGATTTTAGACAAAAAAAGGATATTTTGGCATAGAGCAACATGTGTTTTCCAGTTTTCTTCGGTGATTTTCAATGTTTTCATAAACAGCAACTTCTTCGAAGCGGATTTATAAGTTCTCAAGGGAAACTTAATTCTCTTCAATATCTAAAGTACAGAGTTTACTTACTTTTTTGCAGTATTAATCCATTGAGTTGTATCAAGGTTAATAGCGTTATGTAAATATTGCCGTTACGCCATGGCAATCACATCGCAACATCCGGGGATGATACATTTGGTTTATACACCGTGAATAACGTCGCTGAAGTCAACTCGACGACGTCATAAAATACAGTAAAAGCTCACTTTCACCCTGTTATAACGTTGATGTATGATAATTTACATGGTATTTCTCACGCGGCGTTAAACTGAGTCCGCACGGTGTGATACCGTGAAGTGAATCTATAGTTAGCTTGAGTTACGCTCTCATCCATTAATAATTCACTGACACTGTCATAATAGTAACACAAAACAAAATTTCTGTATCTTTTGCATGTTTCCCATAACAATGTTGGCCGGAATTGAGATCATTTTTACAACTTTATCTGAAATAGTCCATTAAATAATCACTTGAAGACTGGCACTTACATGACAATTTTTTCACCACGTTTCAACATATAAAGATAAATGTTTTATAATTCGCCAACCGAAAAAATGTGTTAAATCATCACAATTTAACCTAAAGTATGTATTAAATCGTTTCGACTGAAAACCGATGACAAACAATTCTGATAAAGATATAAACTCTACGCTGATGTCAATTTAGAACAAAGGAAAATTGCATATATCACTGGTAAATATCTTAATGCAATTTATTTTCAATATTATTTCATAAACGCTTTTATCTAGAGAATAACGAGGGATGTCCCAGAAGCGGATTTTGTTGACAGAAACGATTGGTTTCCCGAACGCCATTTATGGGTTGAGTAAGCGATAATTTGATTGGTTGAAAGCTGAAATGAGGTATCTCATTTCGTCTGCGGAGCTTGTGATATTGGTAAAATCAGAATAATAATAAACAATTGCCGATATGTATAACAGTCAATTTTTATCTGAATCGAGAGGCAATTCTCTTTGTTTGTCTGTCTCAAGCTAAACATCTACTGGAAATAATGAAGTTATAAGAAGTTGTTTTGTTTTAAGAACTCTACATGCCGTGTGTTAAAAAAGACAATTTATAAACTGATAAATAGGTAGCGATTAAGAAGTAAATAATTTATCTAATATTGTAAGAAAAGGCCTCTTTCAATACGTTGCTTTTTAAATCCAAAGCACTCGCGCGGGATACATCTTTTAAATTCGGAAATTATTCTTATTTTACAACGATGACTGGCGAGACACTGAAAGAATTATTGTTTCATATAACCCATCTTAATGTAGGTATATGTTTGATATGTATCATAATGTGTGTATACACATACTATAAAATATAATATACACATGCTAATGTTTGTATACACATGCTTATGTGTGTTTACACGTGATACTATTCGTATACACATTACAATATTATTAACATATCATTACAATTATTGTATTGTTTTATATTGACATGATAATATTTGTTTGCACAAACAAATAAAATCAACATAATGTTGGTATATAATAATTTATTTGCATGATTATTTGTTTTCTTGTTATTTAGTCTTACGCGTATTTCTCGTTTAAAATTAGAAAAAAAGAAGACATTCATTTGTACATTTCAACATATAATCTCGATTAATGCATACGTTTTATTAAACAATCCGCAAGACATTTACAAACTAGAAATGGCGCGGCAGATGCCGACGCGTATCCCCCCGCCGCGAAATGGATGGTCGAGATAGACCGTGTTGACATAAGAGATGTTCAGTATTAAAGTGACGTCACGTCAATTGGTGAATACATGAAGAAGTTATGTTAAAACAAAATTTTGGGCCCCAACCCAATCCCCATTCTCCTCTATCTCCTCCTACACTATTAGCATTAGAACCTCAAATGGTAGCTATGAGAATATGTGCGACGGTGCACTATTTGGAATTTTGATCTGACCCTTGGGTCAAAAGTTATTATCATGTGCGTCACATGTTTTTAGTAAAATGAGTTTTTTTTTACCCATTTTACCCATTCATTTACCCATTACTTTTGACCCAGGGGTCAGATCAAAATTCCGTCACCGTCACCGTCGCACATATGCTCATAGCTACCATGTGTGTTAGTTTCAAGGTTCTAGTGCTAGTGTAGGAGGAAATATGGTCCGATAAAACAAGCGGAGATCAATACAACTAAAAATTAGTGTGCGTTATTTGTCATATGTTATATTTTAATAATACATACCGTACTATATATAGTAACACATTTGTACCGTTTTTCATGCTATTATCACCATTGCGGGGTCATTATAAATAATCGGCCCTCACGCGAGGGCCAATTATTTATAATCGGCCCTCAGAATCGGATCGCGCGACGTCAACTGAACAAAATGGCGTCCACATTCGGTCTTTTTCAACGGTGATTAATAAAATTAAGCCACAAATCAACGATATAATTAAAAATGATAATTAAACGTAGCACACAATTGAAATAATGAGAAAATATCGATTGCAACTGAAAGTTTAACTGTACGGTTGATTAGATTGACGACACTATTTGAGCTTTAAGTTTAACAGGAGTCACCCAACATCAACATTTAGTAAACGACACTCTTACCTCAATGACAACTTTAATCCAATGCTTTTAATAATAAAATTACAACGATATGCGCTTCCATTTTCTGTTTTTGCATCCCTGTATCTAAATTTATTTCAAACTACACTTTTTTAAACGTTTTTACGAAATCGAGTGACTGCTCGGAGTGATTTATTATATTCCTCTTGAAGTTTCCCATTATAAATTACAAACACACAATCCGAAATACGTTTTTGATGCGTTCAATACTTTTTAAAATAAATATTTTACTATTAAATAAACAACAACGTTCGAATTATTGTCACTTAAATCCAGAGTGTCTAGTTTCGTCACATAAATTACGTCACACGAGATACGTCATAAATGTCGTAATCAGTTGAATGAAAATAAAAGTACGGAAAGCTGGTTCGGTAATAATTTTAAGTGAAGGGACACAATTTCGTTTATACCTAATGATAAAATATGACATTTCTGCAGTGAAATAACAGCAGTGAAAAGAACAAAATTGTTCTTTTCACCGGTGAAAAGAACAAATTTTCGGAATTTCTTTTTCTATTTTTAGATTATCATATCAAGATGTACTTCCCTTGTTTATATCCTTGTTTTTTTTCTATGATCACGAGCAAAATAAAATCGATTGTCCACCGAATCCAACATATTTTCTTTTATTTTTATGCTTTTTTTACCGTTTATTTACATTGTTAAAGAGTTTAACTGAAGAATTTCCCTGGAATAATGACTTCATTTCGTCAACAAAATGACGTCAAAAATGACGTCATTTCAATGTATTGAGGCACGCCACGGTACAGAGGGTCACTTTTCAGCGAAAAGGAAATTATAATTAATTATTTTTTTAAAAAAGGGGCATAAAAGAAACTGAAAATTTGTTCATGTCAGTGTAAGATCGTTTGTTATTTTACTCGTGATCATAGAAAAAATAATATTTTTACTCGTGGCTGCGCCACTCGTGAAAATATATTTTCTATGATCACTCGTGAAATAACAAACGATCTTACACTGACATGAACAAATATCCTTTATATAATTACACAATACAGTAGAATCTCAAAACCTGTGCCCATCTTTAATTTTTATAAATTTATTATAAAAGTAAGATATATATTATAGACGTTAATACACGGCTGAGCCGGGCCGGGCAGTGATAATCGGCCACAGGTCGCAAACGGCCCTCGGGCTAAAGCCCTCGGGCCGTTATTCTCCCTGCGGGCCAATTATCACTGCCCGGCACAGCTCAGCCGTGTATTATCATCTAAGTAATGCATAGATTCCATCATGTGCTGATACAGCGTTTTGACGTTTCACGTAGACGTGAAGAAATGTAGTAGTAGGTCACTGATATGAGCAGAAATTGCTTATACATGATTGTAGTCCACAATAAAACAAATTATACGTTTCATCTTATAGTGCACACATTTCAAAATGTATTTATCGACGATATTTAGGTTACACTTTTAGAAGATTTAAAACAGTTAAAGAACAATTTTATTTTTTCATTTAAAATATTAAGGATACAAGAATCTTTTCGAATATAACTCGTACTGAATGTTCGTTATTTAAGCTCTGAATTGTAAATTTCCTTAAAATCATTGTAGAAGTAACAAATGTCATTGACATCCAGTGACGAATAAATGTTTCTTTAAATAATAAATAATTATATAGATTAAATATATCATAATATGTTTGATAGTTTTAACTTGTTTCAGTTAAAAGTCTGCATTTCATTTAAAATAAGATTTAGACTATAGAAAAATTCGAATGAAATCGCGAACGCGAGACAGCGCTGGGGATAAAACTGAATAATACAACACATGCTACTACGGAATACAATATTTCAAATTACAGGAATTTATTTACTGTTTACAAAAATGGAAGAAATGGAAAATTTCTATTAATCGGAAAAAATACTGTTCTTAAAACGTTTGCTTTACCAAAAATGATATCCCCTTACAGTACTAGAAGGCCCAAATGCAACTATAGTCACCGAACTTAAAACAAAAATGTTCAAATTTCTTTGGAACGAGAAACCTGATAAAATAAAACGAACACAAATAAAACAAGATTACAAACGAGGTGGTCTCAAAATCATAGACATACACAGTTTAAAAGCTGGTTTAAAGGCAAGTTTTAAACCAAACGTTTTATATACCAGCCGGAATCAAAACTGACGGCTCTTTATTTTTATCAAAACTATGGCAACTTTTTCATTTTGGGAAAATGTAAAAAGCCAATTGATACTAAATCATTAAATATTAAATCATCATTTCTAAAAGAAATTTTAATTTCTTGGGATAAACTAAATATCCTAAAGAATAAAGATTAAATAGGAAAAGAAATAATTTGGAATAATTCACATATTTAAAAACAAACACACTGGTCTTATGTTTTACAAAAAAAAATAGAATGACAGAGGTATCGACCTTTTTGTACATTGTATGACTATAGAGTTCGGGATTTTTACACTTCCGATCAAATTAAACAACTATATGATTTAGAAAATACCGAATTTCTCAAATATAATAAATTAATTAAAAGTATCCCATTACAATGGAAAGAGAAGCTGAAAACAGAAACTATCAGTTAGCAACAACCCGAACATCTAATTTTACTGATAAAAAAAACAAACGAAAATCTGCAAACTTATTTACTCCAAATAAATCCTATTAAAAATTCCAGATACTGTTTAGTACATTATTAAATGGGAAACACGTTTCGACAAAGATCTTGATTTTAGGAGTATCTTTGTTAAACCTCTATTGCTTACAAACGATACTAAACTCAGAAAATTCCAATATAAATATATGATGAGAATTATTCCAAATAATAGTTTTTTTAAATTGAAATGCGGGCTTAAACCGTCAAATGTATGTGATTTTTGTTGCATGGCGATTGACACAATTATTCATATGTTTCGGGAATGCACAATAATACAAACATTCTGGCATGATCTTAAATTTTACCATCAAAGATCAATTAATACACATAGTGGAATTGAGTACACCTACGAAACAAATATTTATTGTAATGTTTTAGATGGTAATTTACCAACATCAGTAACTGTTAATTTGATTACATTCCTGGCGAAAATTTTCATTTTTTTTTAAATTAAGATTTAGGCACAGACATCAACCATCCATAACTTTAAAGCTTACCTCCAGCATAGACTTAGAATTGAAGAAAGGATTGCTATAAGAAAAAATAAATTGAATATATTAAGAGAACAATTTCAAACGTTTTGAGCTAATATACAACAAAACAAATAAATTTTTTGGGATCAAATTTTTGTGCGCATTTTTTTCTCTGTTTTCTTTCTTTTTCAAATATGTTTTTGAAAAACTTTTTGTTTCATCCGTATTTTTTTTCTTGCTCCTTACGTTATAAGTAACATATGATCTGCAAAATATATATGATCACTGTATTTCGTCTAAAACTTGATGCTTCGAGAATAAAATATTGAAAACCAAGATGTTTTCGTTATTTGAGTTTGTATATTGTTCATTAGCGTTGAAATGATACCAAACAAACACCACAGCAACACAAACATGGACAATCAATAAACAAGATCGTTTATGTTACACTTTATATTTCTAGCTTTTCACGTGTTTCCCTCATTTCAACGATTTACTTCGGTTTCTAAAACAGTTCATTTTGGCAACTTAAGACATGTCCCAGCATTAAAATGTAGTTTGAAGAAGGCACTAACAAAGCGAGTGTGTCCGAAGCCATATATGTCATCGCACCGGATTAAAATTAATGGTCGCTTTTACGTATTGCTAGGATCATGATAATGTCGTTTATTAAAGAGTAAATTACGCCATAAAAGTCTTAATGAGGCGGTGACCCCAGCTTTATTCTACTACGTGTATATGTTGTTTCGTTTTGTTCCGTTCTGTACCGTTTTGGAAACTGGTCCCTTGCCATAAATAAAGGGCCACAAAGGTGTATGATAGAATTGCAATACTGCTGCAGCTTCTGGAGTTTCACTTCTTTATATTAATGAGATACATGTCAGAAATAAAATACCTTTTCATGAATCGAAGCGTTCCGCGTATATGATACATGAAAACAATGTGTGCACATATATTATATGTTTATATTTGTATAAAATGTATGTTAAGCGAATACGAGACGAGCTGATCAGTGTTCTTATTGTTTAATACCAACTATGAAAATACTTTACCACTACTAGTGATAATACTAGGCGTAGAAATATGCGTCAATGTAAGCCTATGGTAAATGAAACGAGAATATCTTTGATATTTTTCTCTGATATTTAAAAAATATAAATATGAATTAACCTACATTCTTAACATTACCCAAAATAGATTGCCGCCTGTTGTGTTAAAAGTAATAATATTTAATTTATGCAGTCTTATTTTAACCTTTTAAGTTTTTAGTCCAGATAAAAATGTTATTTATGTAAATGGCATATTTTCATTCTTTGTTCCATATAAACCTATCAAGCATGGTATCCATCTTCCCGGAAAACTACAGTGCCAACTGCTCTCTAGATCTACATGATGACATCTTCGAGTCAAAGGCGCTTTTCGGACAGCGTGTGTTCGCGATTGCTACGCCCATTATCTTGGTCACGGGGCTTATTGGGAACGGTCTCTCGCTGGCACTATTCCGAACCAAAGCGCTAAGAAAACTGACGGCCAGCTCATATCTCGCGGCCTTGTCCCTTGCCGATATGGCCACGTTGTTAACGTATGTGTTGGTGGAATGGCTCAGACGGGGCTTGAATGTCATTTACCCGGATGTCAACATGGATTTTCTGGAACGCAACGGAATGTGTCAGTTGCAAATATACTTATCATACATAGTCCGAATAATGTCGGCCTGGATTATTGTCATGTTCACCTTCGAACGATTCATGGCGATTTGGTATCCGTTGAAGAGGTCTAAGCGGGGAGTTGGACGAGTCATTCTATACATGCTAATCGTTACCGCTCTTTCATCTGTCTACAAACCAATCCTTATGCGTGAGACAAGTATAAGCCAAAAGCACGTTGTTTGTACATCATACTCAGAACGGCTTTCAGTCGTGCTTGATACTGCGTATGCCTTAATTCCCTTATAACGATAATTCCCTTACTTATAATTACTGTATTGAACATTTAAATCGTTGTCAAACTCTTAAAACAAAACCGAGAAAGAAACGACATGTTTCCTGACAACGCTAATTCGAAGATTCGATTCGAGAATACAATAATCTTAGTGGTGATTTCGTGTTGCTACGTCGTGTTTAATATCCCATATAACGTCACGTGGATTTTGTTCTGGAATGTCAAACATTACACCGACAACCAGAGTACCTTAATATTCTTAGCCAGGATCTTCTTCTACATGAACTACTGCGTCAACCTCTTGCTCTACAGCGTCACAGGCGACCTGGCTCGACCATGAGTACACAGTACACAACGTACAGGAAGCACACGCCGTCTATAAGGTCGGTAAATAGCCCCTGAAACGACAACTCCATTTGAACAGACGATAAGCACTTAAGAACAGAGTATAATAACTCAAGATGAATATACACACACAAGTGGTGGAGAGACAATAAGAACTCATGATTAATAGACAATGAATAACTATTCACATTGAATAATCGCTCATGAAGAAAGATGATGCTTCAATGAGACCAGTGAACTACATAACGAGGCTTGATGCTTAAATACGAACTTTGAATCAAGCATCCATCATGAACGAGCATCGGGCTTAAATTGGACATTCTCGGCGCGAGTTTCAAACAGTTTAAACAACCAATGATTTGCATTGTTTGTTCCCAGCTTTGGAATTTATATCATGATAATGTTTCTTGAGTTTCATTATTCATATGAACATAATTGAAATTCATATATACCAGACATGCTAACAAACTTTTTTTAGTTCTCAGAATGGACACAAATATTGTCAGTAAGTGCGTACCAAGACATATTCATATATCCAATGCGTCGAAATGTTCCAATTCAATTAAAAGGACACGTTTTACTTGGGTGAAGCACAATTTTATTGCCTTATTCACTACCTATGGGAGCTCCTTAATTTCCAAAAACAGATTTATATGTAGCCAAGGGAATTCAATAAAATCAGTGAAAAAGTAAAACTCTAGAAATATAAGAAAAATGTCAAATAAACGATATATTTATGTTACTCTAGTGATTGAATGGAACATTGTCCATTTTTAAATGTTCTGTTCTTTGTTTTGTCATCATACACTTTTGGAGATGTAACTAGATTGTATGATAGTCAGATGTTTTAAAAATATGTTTCCACACTTAAAAAAAAACAATCCACTCTTTGAAATCCCATACACATTAAAGGTACCAAATATCTACGCAATTCCCTCAACATTGTTTGTGCAATTTTCCAGAATAATTATCTTAAATTGCTATTGCGCAATTGTCAAGGTTTTTCGACCAAGTGTGCCAGTCAAGTTTAAATCTTCACGGACAATTAAATTGAACTCAGGTTCATGGAAATCTACCTAAAACACAATTTTGCATATATACGATTTCAATCTCAATATTTCATTTCATTTTTCTAAAAACATTTAAAACAAAATGACAGTATAAAGTAAAAATAAACACAATTACATGTAAAACCATCGAACTGTAGATTCTTTAATTATTAAATGATTATTTAAAGGTCATAACTTGAGTACAAAGGTAACATGTGGCAATACTTTTTTTATTAACTATTTACAAATTACCACCATGAGGGACGGCATTAATACACGTGCTCGAATAAAATAACAAGTATAACAAGAGGGCCAGGATGGCCCTAGATCGGCTTACCTGTGAAATGAGCTTGCCCAGTGGCATGATTTGAACAATCTTTGTCACATATCAAATATCAAAGCTGCGTGCTTTGTGGTTTAAAATAAACAAGGTTTTTTCAAGCTTTGATCTTGTCCATATTTTTCAACAGACCGAAACCACTTTTGGACTCAACCAACATATCATTAAGACAAACATTTTGCCAAAGTTACAAACAGATTGGGCATGAAATTTGACTTCTACAGTGTTTACAAGTTTTTTTCTTTTTTTGACGAAGTGACCTAGTTTTTAACCTAGCATGATCCAGTTTCAAACTCGATCGAGGTATCATTAGGACAAATCTTCTGACCAAGTTTCATGAAGATCGGACAAGAAATGTTGCCTCTAGAGTGTTAACAAGGTTTCTCAAAGGCAAATAAGGAAAACTGCCCCGCCCACTGGCGGCCATGTTTTTCAACGGACCGGAACCACTTTTGAACTTAACCAACATATCATTAAGACAAACATTTTGACAAAGTTACATGAAGATTGGGCATGAAATGTGACTTCTACAGTGTTTACAAAGTTTTTCTTTTTTTTACCTACTGACCTTGTTTTTTAAAATGTGACTTCTACAGTGTTTACAAGGTTGTTTTTTTGTCCTAGTGACCTAGTTTTTTACCCAGCATGAGCCAGTTTCAAACTCGATCGAGGTATCATTGGAACAAATCTTCTTACCAAGTTTCATGAAGATCGGACAAGAAATGTGGTATCTAGATTGTTTACAAACAAATGTGGACGTACGACGGACAGACGACGGACAAAGACCAATCCCCCCCCCCCAAAAAAAACAAAACAACAACAACATGAACCCAATATTTTTGCGTATAATATTCAATGTCTTGTTAATGCAAAGAGCTTCACGTGATATCAAGTTTATATGTTTCATACAATATGTTATTATGTTGACGTCTATATAGAATGGGTCAGCTTATATGTCATAATCATCAAGCAAACATTCTTCAGAACTCTTCAGAACACAAAACTATCATAACTATTTTCTTCGCTCACGTTCATTGAATATTTAGTCCCGAAGCATTTAGTTTCTGGTTCTACACAAGAATACAATGCGCTGATAAAATCTCACACAACGCACGTTTATCACCATTGCCATTTAATTAATAATGGAGTTGTAAATTCATTATAAGAAATCTTGATAAAAATGACAAATTGCGTTTCGAATTTGTTTCCATCTGCTAACATTAACAGAGCTTAAATTATGTAAAAATACATAAAAGTAAGCTGTTCTGAATATATGTAGACAGTTTTGATTTACAGTTTGATAAATTAAAAGTATTTGCTCATTTTGTCAACTGTTCACTACACAAGAACTGAATATATATGTGAGCTGATTGTTTCGTCTCTCGAAATGTACATACATATTCTAATAAGTTCCATTTTTACTGCATTACAGCGCAAATGTCTTGATTCGTTCACATCTTAAACGACAAACACGTGCACTTTTTAAAAATGTATTTCGTATTTCCGCATAATGTGATCGCGTGTATTCCCAATCGCAAGCTTGCTGACTAAATGTGTGAGGAATGCAAGCATGAATTGTTTATTGACTCCATGTTTACATGCTACAGTCATATCTGAATATAATGTTGTCTTCTGAAATGGCATGTCAATGAACGTTTTTAATAATGCAAACGAAACATTTTTACTGTGTTTCCGTCGTACAAATGTAAACATTTACATGTTCTTGCATTTTTTTTCTGTGCGCGTTGCGTGTGAGTACATGTGGCATTTGCCAATCGTTAAATTATTATGCCAATGTTATTCCCAATGCTGCTATCTTTTATTGGTATGCATTTAACCAATGACATTGATTCACAATTACCTAAAATTTTAAATTTGCGCCATTATATAAGGAGCAATTAACTGTTAAAAGGGATGCAAATCCGTTACGTCTTACATGTTTGAAAGGAACTCCATTGAAACGTACACATTATTATTAAGTTTATTTCTCGCAATATAATCGGACGACATTGCTTGCTTACAAAACATGTTTATCCGGCTTAAATATTATCACTGTTTTCGGCAAAGTCCAGCTGAATCCTTCCTGGTCAAAGTGGTAACGGTTTCGCCGAGTTGAAACGAAAAATAAGATATATAGGATATTTGTTCATGTCAGTGTAAGATCGTTTGTTATTTCACGAGTGATCGTGAAAATATTATTTTTCTATGATCACGAGTGAAATAACAAACGATCTTACACTGACATGAACAAATGTTTTTTATTTTTTTTTAATGCCCTTTTTTAAAGAAAATAATTAATAATAATTTCCCTTTCGCTGAAAAATGACCCTCTCTCCCGTGGCGTGCCTCAATACATTGAAATGACGTCATTTTGTTGACGAAATGACGTCATTATTCCAGGGAAATTCTTCAGTTAAACTCTTTTACAATGTAAACAAACGGTTAAAAAAAAGCATAAAATTTACAGAAAATGTTTTGGATTCGGTAAAATATCGATTTTATTTCACTCGTGATCATAGAAAAAATATAAACAAGGATATAAACAAGGGAATTACATCTTGATATGATAATCTAAAAATAGAAAAAGGAATTCCGAAAATGTGTTCTTTTCACCGGTGAAAAGAACAATTGTGTTATTTTCAATGTTGTTCTCTCATTACACAAATGTCATTTTTTATCAGAAGGTTTAAAAGAAAATCGCCGATTCCCTTTATTGTCTTGTGTGTATCCGATGCATATTTAATCCAAACATTAAATACTGTTCGGTAATCATTCTGCAACAACAGCATGCACAATTATATTTCAAGCGATATAAATCGGAAGCAAGTCAAATCGGCTACAAATAGAACCGGTCAGTCCTCGCTAGGTAGACTATCGCAAACACATTTAAACTGTCACTTTGTTTCATGTAGCTTTCCTTTCAAAAGTTTGATTACAACTACAAAATTTGATATTTCAATCATTCGCGTTTTCAAACTGGTGTCCAAAAAATCACCTCGTGTAAGCCAAGTTAATCAATAATTTGGATAAGTCGAATATCGCTGCGGTGTGTCAGTATTTGCCAAATTGTTTGAGCATTGGTCGTAGTTTTGGGACTTATTGGCGAAGTTTTCGCGGTATGATGCGAGCAGACGTACGTGGTTCTCGTCAAATATTATAAGTCAACAATAACGCAGCAGTTTTTATTGGAAAATTATCAATTGTCTCTTATAAATGAGTCCATGATGGTAGCATAAATGGTTATTCTGGTTATTCTGATATTGTTTCTGGAATTGTCGTGTTCGTATATGAAACACGAACTTTATTTATAAGAGAGATATCGTTACCTCTTTCCGTTAGGCAACTTAATGGCCTTGTTTGAGGAGCAAAACAAATGAGCCTCATTCTGTGAAAAAGGGGGTTTAATGCTTTAGCGTAAAGTGTCGTCCCTGATTAATCATCAGGGACGACACTTTTTGCTTTAATTGTATTTTTTGTTTTGTTTAAAGGAACACTCTTTTTGTAGAAAATCCAGTTTAGGCGGAATGTGTTGTTTCTGTTAATCCTGTGCGGACTGCACAGGCTCATCGGGGACAACACTTGACGCACATGCATTGAATCCACTCATTCAGAGCGCGGCTCAAATACAATATGGTATTCCATTTAGATCAGTATTACTGCAAGATTCAGTGTTCAATTATTAATTACTAAGACTAGTAAGTAAATTAGGTAGGATAGCTGGGGCACACTCCGGGTCCTCACATAATGTAGCCTCTGGCACGGAAAGGACCTCATAAACTTCGACACACACACACAAAAGCAGGATACATGTTAGATATCTTAATTCAACTGTGTTCGTGTTTTACCTCTAATACGTAAATATGAAAATATTATTACTGAACGTGTAAGCTTCAGCACATTTTCTTAAAACATATAATTTTATACACATTTTAATGTTGGTTTTTCTTGCTGACATACGCATATATTCTGTAATTCATATATTTTTATAACGTTTGTAGCTTAAATTGGCATTAAGTGAAAGTTGAACTGAACCAGCAGGAGAGAAACCTTATCATGCAATGCTGTTCTTTATTTAAGGCACGGAACCAATTGCAAAACAATAAGACACAAACATGCACAAGACAAGACTCACACGTACATAACAAACGCACACACATGAACAAAATACGTGTATGTGATGACCTGTAAAGTAATTTCTGCAAAGTTATTCCAATGGCATATTGGATTTCATTACCGTTTTGTCTAAAAGGAATTGTTAAGGTTACTTGATTTTTAGCATTAGCATAATATTAGAATGAGCATTAGCATAAGCCTTGATTAGAGTATCAGTCATGCACTCGAACTGAAATGCAAGCGTTTCATTTTCAATTCCAACAGATTACACTTTTTTTACAGAATTGTCATTTTCACTGATCTGCATTTGTAAGGCTTTTTGAAATGCATCGTTTAAAATAATAGTACAATTACTACACTTAAATAACATTTACCCTAACGTTACCCAGTGCAGGTAATTTTGATGGGTAAAACATACTTTCGAAGTCTAGAAAAAAATGGGTTTCAAGACAATACTATTTTTCAAATGTTTAAACTTCTTTGGTCCAAACTCAAATTTAGTATTAAAACTTCATTTGTGTTTGGTTTAACGATTGGAATATAACTTTGGCCAAAACATTTGGTAAAGACACAATTTTTGGAATTAAGCGCGCGAAATGCTGTTGGATCAATGTTGAGAACATTACATGCACAACACGAGGTTATACAACTCACACGATGATTACAGGAAACATACAATGCAAACTTCAAACGCACTTCCTGTACAATAAATCAAATACAATAGATCAAAAATGCAATCTACCATAATCTGCCAGATTTCCAGTTTTTTCTGACAATCAATGAATTCATCAATTCAACAAACATTATATTTATACGCCATTTCTATGCGCTTATGAAATCTCGCATGAAAGACATTTATCGCTGATCCTGTGGGTTATTAATGAGATTGTGTTGAGATAACTGGGACTCGCGCTCTACAATAAATTACACGTTGGGCAGCTAATCTTAATACATGTAACAACAAACACATAGTTATAACATTCCCTCTTTAAAAAGGTTTACACGCTTTATAAATGGTTCCGTTTACGAATAGAAACACATTCCAAATTACAAATCTGTATCAGCTTTTTCTTTTGAATATTTTATTGTTTTAATTTTTATTTAATATTAATTATATTATAATAGTTTATAGTTATATTATTTATATTATATACATTATATAAAAATTATAACAATATTTAAGGTATGTGAATTATCTGTAGCATTCTTAAAATGGCAATTTAATTGGACTGAGCAATCGGACGCTTGATATTTATGAAAGCTACCACCTACACACACAGGTTTCGTACTATACTTTTACTTGAACGGTTTTAGCTACCTCAACCCAGTAGCGAAAGATGAGTTCAAAACACAAGTTTATGTACGCACGTACGCACATACGGACGGACAAGTGCAATATTAAATGCATCTTATGGTGAGAACAAACAGCGGCCTATCGCCTGATAACAACATTAAGCAAATGTTAACCCTTTTAACATAACAATCTTAACAATTGGATCACGAATATAAAGGTAAAAGACAGAAAACAGCAGATCTTGCTTGAATCGAAATCTGAAATGGGGTACAACGTATCACGCATATAAATTACTGACACAAAATCATTTTCTACGATTGAGTACACCACCATATCTATGCTGTGGCATAATTTGGACTAAAGCGATGTTATCATGTTCACATGACCAAATTACGCTTTAAATCTATTTCTGCAAAAGTTTAAAAAATACTCTTTCTTATTGTTTGATTTGCTCACACAGACAACTGCATGTATTTCCATCATTATGGCTACAAAGAAGCAGACAGCCAATTGATCACAGTAAGAACACGATACTGTCTTGAATCAACACAAAAGACTGATAAGATGTCAATATATATAGCACAGTAGCCAATCCACCAAGAATGGTATCTAAGCACGCATGTTATTTTTGATCGCAAATGATATAATATGTTAAATATGCTTTATTCATAGTAATTCAATGCGCAATAAAATAACACGCACATGCTTTTCATTAATTTACATCGACAAAGAACATATTTACGGGTTTATTAAAAATGGCAGGGAGTTATGTTATTTGTCATATTATATTAAAATAACAGGATTTTTACAAATTTTATCATCTCAGCAGATACTGAAACAAAACTTCTGACATGCTATGCTTTCTCGCACCTTCTCACTAAAAAACCTCAAATTATTTGTGAGAATATTATTATGCGACTGAATCCAATTTCACGGTTTTCATGAATTCTGTAAAATGACTATCATTTGCTTAGACATAAATTTTATTTGATTTCGTGGGTTGACGGATCGACAATTTTAACACAAACACTCGGTAAAATAAAACCAGTTTTATCGTGTTTTTCTCAGCTTATGTAGAAAATAATGTCAAGTAGATAATCGAAACAGCAACATACATATGCCTAAATGTGTACAAAAAAAGCAATGTAATAAATTCTAAAAATCAGATTTTTTAACACAATTGTTATTTGAGTACTGTCAACAAAGGCACGTTTCAATGAGGTAAATTGCCATAAATTTCCCGCTCAAATTGCAGCTGTTTAATTGTATTTTGTAACACTCCTCGCAAAAGATGAGAAAATCGACCTCCACGTGTGCGTTTAAAAAGATAACCAATGTGTCATCGAGAAATTCAGTTGAATCCATTTTGCCATTTTTAGTAACTACGAAGTCTACTTGGACTCCTATCCTACGTTATTCCAAGAAGAGCTTCTCGGTATAAGGTAAGTACATATGAAGTTTGATGGACATATCTAAGTTTGATGAGCTTTAACGTGTCTATATAGCAAACATAAAAATGGTCATGCTTAAGCAAATTAAGCTGCTTATGTACATTTTCGAGAACAATCACATTTTTTTTTCAGATTGAGTCAAAATGGAATTGTATTCCTCTGACAGGATGTTTATTATTTTTGCAGGATACCGGTGACATAAAACGTTCATTTATCAAATGTTAATTTAATAAAGTATTATAGCAATGACTCCTTTGGCATTTTGACACGGCACATTCAACTCCAGTTAAACCATTTAAAACGCAGGGGGCATGTTTATTTCATTTTATTGGGAAAAAAAGAAGGTAAAACGCAACTCGTTCCAAAGTTATAAAATGTTTATCTAACATGTTAACAACGTTTTATGACAATGAATCAATTTTCACAACGAACTATACATTTTAACACACCAAAACTGCTTACTTCAATGTTTCAGAGGTCAATATTCTGTGCGATCAAAATTTGCATTTACCAATGCTACAATTCTAGCGATTTTGTATGTGGACAGTTTTCTATTTCCCCTATGCCATTTTGATAAAGTTTAAAGTGTGTAAGGGGTGTTTAACGTTAAAGATGCGTGTCTTTAGTATGTCCAACACTTGTTCAAACGGAGACATAATGGTAAAGCATGATAGTCATTCAAGCACATTTATATGGTTTATATTCAGGAAATTGTGTATGGCTGTATGTAGACGCGAGTTATCCTGCTACATAATAGTTTAGATTAGATTTCACAGAACGAACATATCCAAAACACGGCGATGGTTGTACTACGAACTGAAAACAATCAGTCGGCAATGACATCAAATTTGCTATTTGGCGATGGCTTTCACTTGCTAATCGCGGCAATTATTGGTATATACTCCATTACTTGTGAGGCCATTTTATCATCTAATGAGCCATAAAGGTTATAAAACTATATTTTGATACTTTTGATGAACTAATATTGTTTAAAAGTATTGTGAAAACTAGTATACTATACACTATATTATTACTATTTGCAGTTGCCCTTGAATAATTATGACGTCTAGAACGGTATCTATGTGTTTATTCTGGATGTCTGTGCTCCGGCTGTTTTGTAGCATTGCTGCGTTTACTGTCCGTTCAGGTTTTGCTAGAGGTCCATAAGTTTCAAGTTCGTGAAGTATCCGTTTAAGCTTAAATTAAGGTTTATTGCAGCCTAATTATGTAAGCTTACTCAGCATCTGCGTTGTTACAATATACACATATTTTAATACCTATATATGTGCATGAGATATTGTTTTTTACACATATTTTAATAACTATATATGTGCATGAGATATTTTTTTTTTATAAATGACGATGCCTTTGAACGCATTAATGATGACGCCTTGGGGATATGTGCAGAAAAAATCATGTCATGTAATATATCATATGCGAAAAATAAAAACCTCTTTAAACAAGGACAAATGCCACCCCCCCCCCCAAAAAAAAACAGGACCGTGACACAGAATTTGTTAGCTCTGATATTTCTGTTGAACGCGACACACCCTTAAGTCATGTAATGGCCAAGGCCAATACATCTGGAAATGTATCAGGCGCCATGGTGGAGTCGTTGCTGGGTTACCCATGGCAATTGTGCGAGGCCAATATATCTGCGAAAAATCAGGCCAATCGGTCAATCCGCTCACGATTTATCAATCATATTTTTCACATTAAATGTCAGTGACTTTCATCATTGACCTTAATTTCAATAGGGATTATCTACTGTTCAAGGTCAATGCATCTGCAAAGAATCAGACCCATCACTCTATCCTTTGATCAAACGGAAACCAATTTAACACTTAATGTCATAGTTACCTTGACCTTTGAACTAGTGACCCCAACTTCAAAAGGGGTCATCTACTGTCCAAGGTCAATGAACATGTGAAGTATCAAGCCAATCAGTCAATTCGTTGACGAGTTATTAATCGGAAACGAGTGTCACACTTATTATGACATTGACCTTGAACTTTGACCTTGTGACCCCAGTGACCTTGACCTTTTACATTGTGACCCTCAATTGCAATAGGGGTCATCTACTGTCCAAAGCCAATGCATATGGGAAGTATCAAGCCAATCGGTGAATCAGTTGACAAGTTATGGATCGGAAACGAGTTCACACTAAAGAGTGACAGCGACCTTGCCTTAAACCTTTTGGCCCCAATTTCAATAGGGGCCATCTACTGTTTAAGGCAAATACACATGGGAAGTGTCAAGCGAAGTGGTCCTTTCGTTCACAAGTTATTGATGTTCACAAGTTATTGATCGGAAACAATATTCACTCTTAGTGTGACAGTTACCTTGACCTTTGACCTAGTGACCCCAATTTCGATAGGTTCATCTACTGGCAAAGGCCAGTGCACATGGGAAGTATCAAGTCAATCGGTTAATCCGTTAACAAGTTATTGATCGGAAACAAACTGGCCTACCGACAGACCGACGGAAAGACCGACCGACATCCAGCAAAACAATATAGCCCCTCTTCTTTAAAGGAGGTGGGAACATAAAAAAGCAATGATATGGTTTCTTCTAAAAGCGCCAACCACGATTCAATTTAAACGACAGCAATAGTTCTGTTAGATTACAATTTCAATCATATGAGGACCGATGCGTACATTGACAGATTGTGGTTTAAACTGTTTCCATATCATTGAAAACATGTATGTCATCAGTTCATTTCATACTTATTTTATTTCAAGTATTGTAACATTTTAGATCTAGTTCAAGCTCGTTTTCATGAAAATTGTCGAATATGTGTGGCACATTGAGACAATGTGCCGAAGAAACGATATAGTAACGTCTTCTCAATGCCTGGGGCATGCTTGAAGGCATGCTTGAAGGGAAGAAGGGTCACAGCAGGATAAAGCTATTCTTACGACTTCCCTCTCAAATTGTTGTTAAACGTTATGTTTTTAATAACAGTAAATAATTTAAGTTGAAATCGAAATTACCTTCATTTAGTAAACTTTGCTTATAATCTAGTAGTATAATTCGATTGTGATCGCAGCAAATGTCACTATCTTTTCGTCATATTCACTACTATGTCGTATTTCAAGTTTTAAGTATAAACATTAATTTAAGACAACACATGGTATTGTTATGTTCTAAAACCTAAAGTACAAGATGTGAGTTGCGAAAAAAAGACTTTTATATATGTAAACTTGTTATTTTCTTATCTTTATATTTCTTATCAAAAGTTTTGAATATATTAACATATGCAATGTTCGAGCTCTTGTTTTTTATAAGTAATGAGCTATCGCATTAAAAAATATTATTTTTTTAAATTGTATGCTTTTATCAATTTCGGCGTTATCAATATCATCAGTAATTTTACATTTTGTTAAAGTTGCGTGACTATTTGTGCCTCTTTAATTTAGTAAAATGGAGAAAAAAGTCCCACACAATTGCAGCAGTCGTTTTATTTAAAAAAAGCCGAGCACTGATGCTAGACATATTTTTAATGTGTTATTTATGCTTTATTCTTTAGATAAATTTTCATAAGCAATGCGCGTATTACAAAAAAAAGCAAGGGACACGGTCTATCAAATTGACAATTTGCCGTTAAAATAAAAGGGAAAAGTATACAAGGTGGTAACAAAAAAGGTATACATGCAAACTGTGTATTGTTTAAGATTACAGTTGATGCAGAAGCACACCGGAAAAGGAGGAGTAATATTCTCCGAACACGCTTTGGGATCCAATCTCTTTATTTTCCAACCAAACGTCATCACCAGCAGCAATCTTGAGCACAAGAGTAATTGCACTCTGGTCCCACGTAGTATAAGCTTGGACCATTGCTATCAGTCGTCCATTGTGCATCAAGCCAATTCGGATGTCGTTTTGTCCCGCCGGATGCAAAAACGAGGTTGTAAACAAGTAGTATCCGCTAACTGGTGCAATGAAGATACCGGTGTTCGCATGGAAACCACCTCCGTCGTTGAGGACAACACTTTCGAACTTGATGTTCTGATCTACTCCGATATTATCTTGATTGATAATTTTTACTGCTGTAAAGGCAACTGGACGATACCGCGGCATGTCGTTCGTGGAACATTGTTGGCAACATCTTTATAAAAAAAGAAGCAAACATAATAATAATATAAGAAATGGTTCCAATGAATATGGCTTCTAACATTTACCATAATAAAAATGAAACGTAAACAGTTTAATAACGAAAGCATTAGTTGGGTACCTATGCTCTGATAACAATTTTGTTTTCTTACTTTCATTTATTGTCCTGGAAGATCTATCAATTTCCTGTGCTACCAATGTCTTTGTTGAGTTTTGATCACCGGTATGATGGCTGAGAATTCGATGTTGCCGTGGCAATGAATTATGTTTGGGTACCACTGGCGTTACGCGGTCTCTTGTCTGAATGTCTTGAATGATCCGTTTTAGTTTCTTTATTTCTTCTGACTGTTCCTCAATTTCTGCCGACAGTTCCTTTATTTCTGCTGACTGTTCTTGCAACGTCATCTCTTGAAGCCTTTTAGTCTTTGTCTGTTCGGCATCTACAAATAAAATATTATTGTTATGAACCTTAAATTCTTTTATAGAAATGTATTAAGTTTCACGTCGTTTAAAAAAGTATTTGACTAATACAGGTCTGTCTGCATTCATTCATAAATAAGAGACTTTTTGTTCAATCATATACATAAAAGCATTAAGGACGAATTCAGTGCAGGTGGTGCTGTTCAGATGGGATATCAGGTATAATAAAGAGTATGGCATTAAGGAAACAACAAAACCAAAAAAAAATCAACAAATAGTTACCGGTTTTCAAAAGCGATGACACTTTTACTTCTAACAGAGCCAAACGCGAGTAGAGATCATCCTCCGCAAGAAAGCTTTGAGGACACAATATCAATATTACGATGCCAAATATGTTCATTGTCGAAACAGTGGCGTTCCCGAATGATTCGTTATCAGGGGTCAGACCAGCTTTTATCTGACATTTAAAAGGATGTACTCGTTAAACCTAAGTCGCGTTGTCACTTTGTAAACTAGGTTCCTTCATAATTTATCATAAAAACGATGATTCTTAATTGTCGTCAAAATGGCGAGATTACATAATTATCTGGCTAAAATGTTTGTAGCATTGCCGTTGAACTATACAGCAATTAAAGGCTAACATAGTAGACTGCATAATGTTAATTAAAGCAAAACATTCAAATAAAAAAGGTGGTTGAAGTCTGCTTAAAATGTTCGGGAATGTATTTACATGAATTCATTTAACAACAACCAATCAAGGAATGTATATATTTATTAACATTCACTATTTTTAATAATTGCGTTTGATCAACTTTGGATCAAATTCAGACCTCGCTCGAAAACAACTTCTCGTTTAAACGACAATAACTATTTGAAAAAACATTGGAGCTGAACGATCTGAATAAATGCATATGTAAATCCAACAAGGATGCTGCATTTGATCCGTTAATTAGCAAATAAATACTTGTATTTTTGTCGTGTTAAAATAATACACGTTAAATAAATAAAACATATTTGCTAACATTAATATGAGTTATTATTTCCTTGGTATTTTCATGGCGCTGTTAAGAAAAATAGAACGAGAGAAATTGTAAAAGTCCGCATGTAATGTTATTCAGGTTTAATGCTAAGTTTTATGTGTAAAAATGACGTATTAAATTAGCAAATACATACTTACATTTGTGTTGTGTTACAAATAAAACACGTTAAACAAATATAAATATTTGCCGAAATTATTATTTCCATGGTAATTTCACTGCGCTGTTTGACTGTTGTATGCGTCTGCGTGTTTCTTCTATTTACATATCATATTCAAGAAAATGCAGACCATATAGATACCACTGGAAAATACATACGATATGAACAAAGAAGGAAACTGCAGACGGGATACCGGTTTCATAACATGGATTTAAATAATTAATTAAACATTGATAATTAGCCCTACATTTGTTTATCTTATTTTTTTTTATTAAAATTTATCCATATGTTACCGAGATTTCCGTTAGATTAGAACAAGAGGGCCATGATGGCCCTGTATCGCCCTACTGTTTTTTTATGCAAAAAAAAGCGTGCAATGCGCATGGGTTGAAATGTACTCAAGCATGTGACTTTCTCTTTCTATCCCTTGTCCCACTGGGCGCTTAAAGTTGGACGGGTGAGCATTTTATATATGGGAAACATTACTACGGTGTAAACTAAACAGACTAAAAAGCCCGGGAATTGTCGCACAGGTCCTTTGCTAACGTAGGTACATTTATCTCTCCAAAAGATATTGTCGTTCTTTCTATTTCACATATTTTTAGATGTTGAAGATCAAATCTACGCATGTTCTACAAGATTAATTTAAGTTCCTTCATTCAATCATGAATCTTTTTCCGAAATTCCAAAAAGTGTTTATAGGTTTCAAAGTTTCTGTTACTTATATAGCTCATTACATATGCAAAATACCTTCTTAATCATCCCATATCTACAAAGAAATTAAATTTATAAGCTTTTTGTGCCGTTAATATTATAACCCATCAGTTCAAAAGCACGATCGAAAATATTTCTGCATATGCGCGGACCAGTCTAAGACGTTGTTTGCATAATAAGTTCCAAGGTCACAACAACAACAACAAACCTACATTCATGCATGGGAATCAAGTCTTTTTGCGACCATAACTCCTTCTGAAGAGTTTGTTTTCGTTTTGAAAACAGGATTCCGGTTTCATAGAGGAGAAATTGCTCATGATGAGCAATTTCTCCTTTTATCACAATGAGTTCTACCCCACCCAGCCAATTTATAAATAGTCCTTTACAATATTATTTCTCGTCTGCAATCTCTTTCAATTTGGGGCAGTCGTTTGGTGAAGGGGTAACATTTATGGATAGTTAACATGTTGGTCTACCTTTCACGCTCGACATGTATGCATTTATCTTTTATAATTAAAAAGTTATTCCAAGTGTATTTTGATAAACTTTTAGTTTGAGAAGGAAGAGTGTATTCATCCCATAATGAATAAATAGCAAAAACGCATAAACATGCAAAGTTCAACGACTTCCTGTGGCTTTGTTTTTTGACGAATCAAATTTTCTTGAACAACTTTTTAATGGGAGCCTTCAAGGGATAAATTTGGCCCCAGGGGCATAATTTGAACAAACTTGGTAGAAAACTATAATATGTCACTACCAGGGGTGTGATTGAGGCCAATTAAGAGGGGATGAAAATTCTGTCGACTGATTTTGATTACGCGATTCGCGCGCATAACGCAATGACAAACCTTAAAACCTTAAAACAAACATTAAAATAAACAATTCATAATTATATTTAACATACTGAGGATGCAAAGTAAACAGTATTTATTGTGATCAAAAACAGCAGTTTTTCAATGTATTGGATTTATACAGTAAATGAACTTATTAATTTCATTATTCCATTCTAACTATATGATGTCGGTCGTTTATTCAATTGATTTTCGTCGTTTCGATAATGTTAATTTTCGCTTCACTACGGCGCCATTTGCAACCAAATCAGCGCAGAAATACCAAGCTTTTTTCAAAGACCGATTTTAATTGGAAGATTGGGAAACGACAGCCAATACATCGCTCGTTTCAAAAATGCTTAGGCAGAATCTACCAGTGTAATTTGCGGAGAGAATTCGCGGGCGGCGGATATTTTTGGCCGCTTATGAAATACGTCCGCGGAATCGGTCGTACCCCAACATTTTTTTTACAAATTCACGCGAATCTCAGAAATGACCCCCGGAACAACCCGATCCGCGGAAATCCGCGAATAAATCATACCCTGCACTACATACCAATTTTGGTAGCCCTAGGCCCAATGGTTATGGACAGAAGATTTTTAAAGTTTGCGCCAAAGGGTCAAATTTGAGCCCAGGGGAATAATTTGAACAAATTTGGTAGAGGACTATTAGATGTCACTACATACCAAATTTAGTAGCCCTAAGCTCTATAATTATGAACACGAAGATTTTTAAAGTTGGAACAAAATAGGCCTTATTTAAGCATATGTTCATTTTTGTGACCCCCGGGGCAGGGTAAAATTTGACCCCAGGGGCATAATTTGAAAAAACCTTGGTAGAGAACTTTAAGATGTTAATACATACCCAATTTGGTAGAAATAAGCCCAATGGCTATGGACGAGATTTTTAAAGTTTGCACAAAATAGGCCTTATTTAAGCGTATGTTCATTTATGTGACCCCCGGGGCAGGGTCAAATTTGACTCCAGGGGCATATTTTTGAACAAACTAAGTAGAGAACTATTAAATGTCACTACATACCGAATGTGGTAGCACTAGGCCCAATGGTTATGGACAAGATGATTTTTAAAGTTTGCACAAAATAGGCTTTATATAAGCATATGTTCAATTTATTGACCCCTGGGGCGGGGTCAAATATGACCCTAGGGGCATAATTTGAACAAATTTGAAAGAGGTTCACCCCAGGAAAATTTGTGAGAAGTTTTATCAGAATTGGACTTGTAGTTTAGGAGAAGAAGATGTTTAAAGAAAAAGTTAACGCACGGACGCACGACGGACACAGGACCATGACATAAGCCCGGCTGGCCTCTGGCCAGTGGAGCTAAAAATAGAACGCGAGAAATGTTTAAAGTCCACGTGTTATGTTTCATGGGTGTAATGGCTTAGTTTTATCTGTGGAAATGACATATTAAATAATCAAATAAATACTTATATTTTTGCGGTATGACTTGATACCGAAAATAGTACTGTTTTCGCGAAATCAGTAAATTTACCGGAAACAGTGTTTTAATATATGAAAACATTGAATATGAAGACGAAGGGAGAGAGCTGTAGGGCCGTGCGAGGTACGGGTAACTTTAGACTGACAGAACAATTCAAACACCACCAAGTGTCCGTCGACATTTGGGAGATGCTATCCGAAGAACAACGAGAACAGAAAAAAAAAAAAAATCTTATATGACTACGGGAAGTCAAACCCAAACGTAGTGGTGTCCACCGATGGATCTAGTACACTTATTAAAACACCTTCTGCCAAAAAAAAACCTTGTCAACGAAATAGAAAACGAGCCGAGCGATCTAGAACGCCATCCATCAAAAGAAAACTGTCTGTATTTATTTCCTGGTTGTGAATTACTGACACAGTATGCATCTGAATGAAATGTATTTCTTTATGCCGATTTTTTTTTTAGGATTGTTACTTTTAAGTTGTTGCATTACTTGTGGTTTGCGATCAGCACATTTTTAAACACGATCTGATCCTGAACGACACATTATGCATCTAAATGAAATGTATACCTATGCTAGGATCATTATTTCCGTATGCTGAGATTACTTTTAGGATTGTGACTTTTAAGCTGGTGAATAACTTGTCGTTTGCAAATGTTTAAAACACGGGCTAATCCCGAACGGAACATCATGCAGCTAATTAAAATACGAAACCAAATAGTCGAACACAACCGTACAAAACCATCAGTTTTGCTGGAAATACGAGAATGTGGTTAAACCGACGAATCAAAGCATTTAAATGACATGATTAAAACTGAAAAATCACCAGAATTCTATTTCATAACATACAATCTAAACTTCGCAAACAAGCTAAATTATCTTATGATTCACTGTATGGGTTGCATTTGTTGGTTGACCAGCTAGAAAATTACATTCTTAGCATAAAAACTACTCCAAATTTAGATGTTGTTATAGGCAACACTGGAACATTTGACGAAGTTAACCGATTACTTAGCGTGAGAGACGTTTCTGTAGAATTCTACTACGATACTACCTTTAATTTAGGGGATTTTTATATTTCGACCTTAGTGATTAAACATCCAATGTTTACAAATAAACCAACACTGCCTATAGCGTTCATGCTTTATGAAAGAAAATTGCAAATATGTCATGAGCAACTTATTTCCATTTTGCGCGAGAAAATGCCTAAACTAGGAGAACCGGCTGTAACTGGCATAACTGAACGCTGAATACACGCTCGGGCTAGTTTGCGAGTTCTTGCAGTGCCAGGAAGACACCATTGAAGAAGACGTTTGCCAGCGGGTACGAAACAGCGAGGTGTATGGATTGGTGGTGGACAAATATACTGACGTCAGCAGTAGAAAACATCTTGCTATGGTTACAAAATACATGGACAACGGATCCAGCTAGTTGGCCTTCCTTCAATATGTTCAGCTTCCGAATGGCACCGCTGACGTCATCTATTTGTCCATCAAGGACAACCTGAAGACAACCAACCTTGATCTAACAAAGATGACGTCGTTTTCCAGTGACGGGCCATCCATAACGTTATGGCTGAGAAGAAATACAGAATTGTTGCGCAATTAAAAATGGACAATCCGCGTGTAATACCCGTAAATTTCATGAATCACAGACTACAACCTGCAGTGTCAAAGGCATTTGGAAGTGTAAGGGCAATTGATTCAGTGGATGAACTTTTAACTGCCCTTTGGAAATAGTATCACTACAGTACAATCAAGGCAGAAAGCTTAGACGCAATTCAACCATCTTATGCGAGAACTCGGTGATCTTGACACCAAACAGAACGTAACTGTGAGAAAGGCGGTACACACCAGGTGGCTGGGCATTGAAAATGCCCTTTAGTCGATCAGAAATCTTTATGAAGCTATGCATTGATCTGGAAAATGCCGTCACAACTGGCCGGGACAAGGTGCTGGGTTACAATTACGGGGCTTCTGCGGGAGTGCTGCTGAAGTTAATGAAACAATACGACAAGCTGTTCTGCATTCACCTTCTGTGTGACATGTGCACAGTGTTGGCTCATTTGACACTTGTGTTTGAACGGGATGACTTTGATTTCTCGGTAGTCCAACTGCAAATAGAATCTAACAAGAGATGTGTTTGTCAGAAACACAATGCCCCCTACTGCGCCGCTTTGAAATAAAATTTCTATGTATCATTTGGCAGGTATACAAATTATCTCCCTTTAAAGCTTGTTACTTGCCTTGAATTTTGTTTTTTGACCTTGAAGGATGACCTTGACCTTTCACCACTCAAAATGTGCAGCTCCATGAGATACACATGCATGCCAAATATCAAGTTGCTATCTTCAATATTGCAAAAGTTATGGCCAATGTTAAAGTTTTCGGACGGACACAGAGACTGACAGTTCAACTGCTATATGCCACCCTTACCGGGGGCATAAAAAGCGAAGAAAGGGTGATGGCAATATTCAAGTCAATGCGGCTCCGGATTCTATAATTAAAAATAGTTTTAAACAAGAGATGTGTTTGTCAGAAACACAATGCCCCCTACTGCACCGCTTTGAAATAAAATGTCCATGTTTTGACTTGAAGTTCCATATTTTGACCTTAAAGATCCATATTTTGACCTTAAAAGTTTTGGGACAGACAGACATAATGACAGACAGACAGGCCAAAAACAATAACCCCCTCTTCTTTGAAGAATGGGGCATAAAAAGACATGCTAACGTCCTCCATTACCCCTAATAATGCCACAAAACGAATCGTTGATGTACGTAAATCGTTATTTGACGCCTCAACGCCAAAATCAATCATTAAAACGCCTTGTTCCACAAGTGGAAAGAAAAGAAAACTTGAGTTATCCCCTACAGAAGACCAGTGTAAATTTAAGAAAATACCCGACCTGTCAACTATAGACGAAATAAATGAATTCATTGAATTGAGCGACCGTCGAAATTATAGCCTGATAGAATTTTGCGAAAATGATGTTTAACTAGCAAATGATGATAAGCATTTTTTGCTATAAGGTCGTTTCGGCCTTAAACCAAAATGGCCACGAATGATAACACCTTAGACAAATCGGCCTCTAGTCTTTTCGGTCCCAAATTTAAGACGTTTCAGCCCGTAAAGCAATTTATTCAATCTATTTTTCTGGTGAAATCTTTTTGAAAACATGGGAAAAATATGTTGTTTTTTTTTACATCTAATTCAATACAATTCTGTTTTTGGTTTAAATTGAAATTCATTTATGAAGTATACTTAATATTATTATTATATAACTTATAAATAGACGTCTTAAACTATAAATGCATCTTTAATGTAAGCCTTCTTCATGCCTAATAATTTACTAGAGGGATTTCTGCTAGACCAGTCCAACCAGTCAGTTTGAAGTTCTTGGCTTTCCCAATATCCTTATGGGTTTTAATGTTGCAGCCTATTTTCAATACATGTACCAAGGGGTTACTTTAATGCATTCATGCATACATTTGTATCGAGTCTTGTGATATACTTGTTGGAAGGTTTAACTCAAGACCAGTGTAAAAAGTGCATTCATAGTACAGTTGCCTATGACAAGTTTCTGTAACATTGAACACCAAATAGTTTCATGGTCTCACTAAGTACAGCAGAGACAGAAGGTTTCTCTTACACTTTTGATGCGACTTGTTTTGCCTAAAATACTACATTTATAGAGAAAAGACTGAAGAAACTTAAATACACTTTCTTTAAGTAAAATTGTTGTGTTGCCTCATACTACAAATTACATACAATACAGAAGGTACTTGAAAACTTGTTTATGAGTTTTAAGCTCATATTACAAATAACAGATTATTAGCTCCATTGATCTGTCAAACATAGTATTGAAAACTATACATACAGAAGTGAGTTTATGTTTTTGAGTTTTGTTCCCCTTTATGACAAACAAGGATATCAGTAAAACTGAGGGATGCTCCCTGATGATGCGATGTTGATATATGGTTTAATTGTGTGAAAAAAAAATGTGACCTTGAGAAAATCCATTATAAGCCACAGTGACCTTGACCCCAGTGACCTCAAACCTCATGAAAAGGTAGAGGTTCATGCATGGTACCTACATGCAAAATATTTGGAGATCGGTAAAATATTGAAGGCGCTATGAGAAACTAATAAAAACAAGCAAATTCCTTGAATTGATATCCCCCGCCAAATCAATTCTGTTTATGGATGGGTGTAGAACTAAACAAGAAACCGTCGTAGACGGGTGATGCTCCCCAAAGGTAATATTGCACTATATATTCAGATAAAAGGAAATGTCTTGAGGGGCATAACTTTGGACAAAATAATACGATGGATGGTTTAGCAACTTAAAAATTTCAAAGGGCCATAACTCTCTAAATAAATCATCTAACCAGAACCCACTAATAACATGCGCATCTCCTCAAGGTAGTTAAGCTTCCCATAAAGCTTCATTGAATTCCAGTCAGTAGTTGGGGAGAAATAGCCCGCACAAGAATTGCACTATATGTACAGTTTATAGAAA
>VMBQ01006739.1:42542-52596 GCA_007657795.1 Dreissena rostriformis | reverse complement strand
CAAAAGTGATTAGCACTGTAGTTTTATTAAACACCCTTCTGTAAAAAGAATCGTTACCGTAATTATTGTCTTAATGTTATGCCTCTATGACTGTTCATTGACAGCAACCGTTCAATCACTTAATGTATTACGTCTTTGGTGACATATAGCGTCATTCTATTTCATTTTATGTATTGCACAAGAGTAACCATTTTAGATGGCGATAAGATTTATCAAGTGCTTGAGTTTTACTTTGTTGACATTCGGTTATTTAAAACTGTTTCAGTTACTGAAATGAAAGACATATCACTCTCATGTTTTACCCCGTGCGCCTTAACAAACATATCAGCTTGTTTAAGAACTTGACTTAAGATGGGTCATTTCAAACAAGGCAGGTATGTGTGATGACATGCAGGGTTATCTGCTGGTACCGTGTGAAAGGAGCTCCTTGCAACAAAATGTAAGAAAATGCCAGAAACTGTTTTACAATATTAATCAATATCAAATTGATGTATTTTTCTCCCACTTGGAATATAAAGATTGCACTTATGTTAACGGAAATAATATTTCGTGTTATGCAATCAATATACCGATCTATAGAAAAATTGCTTCACGGAAAAAAACGTTTTAGCATGATTAATGTTCAGGTTAAATACAATTTCAGAATGTTCGTTATTATTATTATTATTTGTATATGTTTGACTGTACAAAGACCATGTTTGGCAAAGGCTTTGGAAAGCTACTATTTGCACGTAGCACAGTTAAATCAATATACCCGCACACGGGGAGCGAGGATTGGATTCCTTCGTTTAAAATTCAGTTGCTGTCATGTTAATTATGAGCCTTATTTAAACATGCAACATGCATTAAGAGACGTGTTGACAGTTTGGCCTTATGCGGATTTAAATAAACATGTCGTAGAATAAACACAATGTATGTTCTATTTTCAAACAAGCAAAATACATTTCTGACTAAAACAATGTTAACAATATTTATATTAACATTTCTTCCTTTTGTTATTAATAATTATCAATCGAAAATGAAAAGAAATAAACCGTTTGTAAAGCTTTTAATCGATTATTTGCACAAAAAAATGTATTATCGACGTTAACTATCTTTTAACTTGTATCGACTGCGTGGTGTAGTTTGAGCGCTTGTGCATTCGCTTCTAAAAGTCCCTTGTTCGGCCCATGTCAGGTATAACCTTTTTTTTGCATTGTTAGTATAATAATTTTAAATGTTCCAAGTATTAAAGTTTTATGATTAAATTCATTTAATGCAATTTTTCAAAATAAGAAAATCTGTTAACAAATCTCTTTATCAAATATCATGAACTATTATGAAAGGTAAGAAAAAATTGTTAAAACAATTGTTCCTTTATTAAATTTATCATACACATATCAGTATAGTAATAAAAGCCGATTGCGATTGGGATGTTTGATTGTTTATGTTTGATGCTATTTCAATTTAAACGTTTTTAAAACAAAATTAAAGTTTCCAATGATATCAAATAATTGTAAGTATGTTTATTTGGGCTGAAGTAACAATATAAAGTTTAATGTATATTTAATGAGGCATTAACATAACTTATTTAACCACAAACTTAAAAACCTTTAAATTGCTTTTGTGTGCAGTTTTATATTTAGAATCAATAGTTCTTCTTCTTTAAAAAGGAACTCCGTATTGCCCTTAATACCAAGATTAAGCAGTCACGTTCAATAAATTGCTAACGTCATTGCGGTTACAAATGGATCCCGTATAATTCTGATGTCAACGGCATCGGACTAAAAATCCGAAGTATATGTAAGCCACGTATTACAAAGCATTCAGTGGCTAATGCATGAGGGCGTCCAAAGTCCACATATTCTATGACTCACCCGTTATAAATATATAACTTCTTGTGAGAGAATAAGCTAAGTCCAATTCGTGCTTTGCTTAATATAGCAGATCTTTTACACCCATATACGCCCATTACAATGTTCATTAAAATCAAGTTATGTCGATTAATTAAACTTATTTATGCAAACTGTGAGGGTATGTTTGGATCCTATACTTAAATAAGTTGGACACTACATACGATACCAGATAAAAAATTGGTAGACATTATACTTAAACTTATTATATGATTTTAAAATTGCTTTGTTATCAGCAATTTGATGTGCAAACAGTAGAGCCGGACATATATGACACTTGATTTAATTGTTTAATGAGCTTTTATAAAAAATCACACCTTCTCAAAGGCAGATAAAGTTTATTAACAAAACCATGTTTAATTTCCAGTGCAATTAACAGTTATCGCGATTGTGATTTTAACGTTATGTCCGTATGACTGGCCATTGACAGCAACCGTTTTATATCTAAATAAATTACATCTTTGGTAAAACAGGGCGTCATTCTATAAAAAAATATGTAAATTACAAGCGTTACCATTTAAAGTGGCTATATGATTTATAGAGTGCTTGCGTTTCACTTTGTTACAATGTTTTTAGTTCAAACGTTTAATGTTACTGAAATAAAAGACGTATCTCTATCAAGTGTTATCCTGTTCGTCAAAACACTTGTTTTATTACTTTGACGCCCGATGAGTCATACCAAACAAGGCAGGTATGTGCTATGACAAACAGGGTTATACATTTGCGGCTACATGTGTTCACGCGTGCAAAAGGCTCCTAGCAGAAAACAGTTAGAGCATGTCTAAAATATACAAAACAACTTATAGTCTTTGAATGTTTTAAATATTTACGATAAACATGTTTTAACAAGCAATTATTTCTTTGATGTTTTGTATTTTTTAATATTACAAAAATGATACAGTAATATTCGCATAGAAATTTGTGTTGTAAAGTCATTTTATCCATGAGGCGTTTGTTACTACCAGTCTTGATCGTTTATATTGCTGCATATGCACGAAATGATTTATTTAAACAAGACCAGAGATATCACTTGAATCATAAAGAAATAAGTATGTCTTTTCGAAGACCATGTGGTATTCCCAAAATACCACATAGAGAATTAAAATTATTTCTTACAATTTTCATAAAAATCAAATGTATGTATATCATTTGCATAAATGGTCGTAGCATTATGTAGGTTGAGGTTTAGTATATTTCATAGTATTTAAGCATCCTAATTATGCCCCTCTTCGAAGGAGCGGGAAAACATTGCATTGTACCTGTCCGTCGGTCTGTTGGACGGTCCGTAGACCATTCGTTTCCGCACAATCCTAATGCTTTGACATTCAAACATGCAAATACGTATTATGGTAACATGAAATGCGAGGAAAATGACTTTCGATTTTGAGGTCAATAAGTCAAAATTCAAGGTCATAAGAGCTTGTACCATAATATTGTAAAGGCACAATAGTCGGTTCTAGTACCGTTTATACACATAATATCAATCTAATAAGCGGACTTTCAAGTATGCTAAAATACTTAATGAATATTGGACACTGTATCGATACATAACGGTCCATCTGTCATTAAATGCGTTCAACCATAAATATAAAATTATCTTAGACATTTTCCAGCCAGGTTTGTATTGGTATCTGATTTACCAATGGTGGGGGAGGGGGGCTTGTGGGAGTGTTCAGTTTTGTGAGTATTCGTCGGGGCTCTTTTCCGGTTTCACACGATGTGTGTTTTATTTATATTCCCTTACTCGCATAGTTATACTCAGTAATTGTCGGTAAAATAGCCAATGATCTTTGGTTAATGTGTGGTAATTACTGTGTGTGCTGAAAATATCTCCTATAATACAATTTAAGCAATTTAATGCAGTGCATCAGCTATTGCAAACTCGTCTATTACGATCTTATTGAGATAACATCTAACACGCAAATTGTAAACTACGATTTAACATATATTCGGAGAGATTGATGTATTTAAATAGTGTGTATCCTAATGTGTCTGCATAATCATTCGACCGCGACTCATGTTCCCATTACATATATCGTTATAATGCTGTTCCATACTTATTACACTTAAATTTCGGTTACAATAACACTGTTACTGATACTTTACCGAGTTTTACAACATTTCACATTCTTCTTATACCAAGTATCGATATAGCGGAACACACTATTATAAATGTGCAATTGTTTTTATTTCATGACTACATGTGTGTAAAACCCTTTTAAATGTACGCTATAAAACAAGTGTAATGCATGTTAAAGCCTTCCGGTCAATAATTTAACATAATATCACGCATTTTCTGGAACAAACCTTTATGTGAGACGAAGATCGTTTCATGCGAACTACTCCTTATACATATTGTGTCTAGACATACAACGCTAATTTAGGAACGAACTAGTTCCGCTACATATTTTTCATTACAAATTCACGTGAATCACACTAAAACATGAGCTTTATCACAGACACATAATCCGGCTCCTGGGGACAGAAAGGAGAAACAATGAAATCTATTTTTAAGTTTGATGAGTTGATCAACCATTCAAACACCACCTTTTTGATTTTTTTTTCTTTTAATTAGCCGACCTTTTTATTAGAATTTTTAACATACGTTTAAAATAGACGTTTCAGAATAGCCGTACTATTGCTCATTGGGTCATTGTCGACCTGAAATGGCCCACAAGTCACCCGGGGGTGACAAGAAGCCGATTCTTGTCACCCTAGGNTAAAGATTGGTTTGAGATTGGTGTATCTGTTACCCTTTTGATGGTACTATTGAGTTGTACAAGGCAACGCCTACACCTTTTGAACTTAATGTTCCCGTTTCGATATGCTGCCCCTTCGAGCATAACTCATTTGGAACGGTTAACACACACTATTATTTAATTAAATGTACGCCTCGACAAAACATCTCGTTTTATTTTGATTTTGAAGTTTGATTTTGTCTGTGTTGATACATTTAAAGAAACCAGTTTTCTGTAAATTCTATGTGACTGTTTGGTTGTGTTGGATGCCTTTTGTTTATGTTTTGTACAGGCATCTAGTCACTCGCCTGACATATAGGATTAACATTTCATATCAAAAAGTTTACTCCTGATTTTAATTATACCGAATTCCAGAGAAGGAATTTTACCAGTCCCAATTTCGCACACACACATCTTTGCGACTACAACCATGTGAAACATGTTACTTATGTCATATGCGAACAGCGTGGTCAATGCAGGATTGACCATGTCCGCTAATGAGACCATGAAACCTTGCGTGACCTTAGGAAAAACATGGTAGCTCCTGACCAGATTGTATGGTTTGTATTTTTGCAAACAGTTATGACATTCGACTCTTTATTTTAAGAACAACCACCCGAATTTCGATTAACCCTACCTTGAACCCTCCTGTATACAATCGACAGCTGTTGTAATGTCGCTGACCATGATAAAGAATGCAATGCTGCGAATGTTCTATATCGTTTTAAACGCACTAATAACGCAATCGTTTTTGGAGTTATGTAGATTACTTTAACTCGGACAGAATCTCAGAATTTTTATATTTTTGTTCATTACCCGTTTGTATGAATACTAACAATACATATTTTAATTGACCTTGTCCTGTCTATCTGATGATTAGCTATTAGCAAACATTATTTTCAAAAGGACAGTATTATACAATAACAGGAACTCTTTCATACATGACAATGATAATAACAATTCTAATTAAAATCATAATATAGTTAATGCCAATTAAAATTATGCTTAACTCGTCACTCATTTAACTTGATGTGTCGTCTAAATGTGTCACGGGTTTAAAAAGCCTTGGTTTTAAATGGGACTCAATGATCCATTTGGCCATTCTTCATGCACGTTCGACATAATAACACATTACAGATAATCTTGGTTCGCGGATTACCTGGGTTAGTAATATTGTGTGTTTTTTCGTTTCAAAATTGCTTGGTTATCAGCAATATATGTAGACATTAAAGCCGGAGATCTATGATACTTGATTCAATTGTTTCATCTGTTTGTATGGAAGTGTCGATCGCATAAAAGGCAGATAAAGTTTATTTACATTTCCATGTTTAATTTACTGCCCAAGTGATCGTTATCGTGATTATTGTCTTAGCATTATGCTTTCATGACTGGTCATTGGCAACAACCATGATTTGTATATTTTTGACGGTACATAGTCCATGTTTGTCAAAGGTTTTGGAAAGCTACCGTTTGCACGTCACAATGTTAGATCGATATATACCCACACACGGGGAGGTTGATTTCATTCCTCCGTTTAAAGTTCAGTTTGCCTCCACGTTATCAATCACCATCAGAGACTTTTTTGCACTTTAGCATAATGAAGATTTTCAAAACAAAATAATGATTGATTAAAAAAATAATGTATGCATTATTTTCAAAAAAGTAAAACCACATTCCTGACTTAAGCGTTAACAATATGTGTTTATTTATAATCATAAATCGTAATCGGAAATATAATAAAGCGTGTTTAAAGCTTTTAATCGATAATTTTGAAAACATATGTATTATCGTCATAGTGTGTCAACTATATAATAACTCGTAACGACTACTTGCTGTAGTTGTAGCGCGTTTGCTTTCTCTTCTTAAGGTGGCGGATTCAGCCCCAGGTCATGCACATTGTAAAACATTTATCTTTTTTCAGTGTTATTATAAGTATCTTAAACTATCCTTAAGATTACCGTTTTTTTTTATTAAATTCATTTTAGATTTTTTTCCAAAAATACGAACATCTGTGAACAATTCATTTTATAAACTTGCATGAATAATTATCAAAGGTAAGACACAATTGTTTAAACAATTTTAAAATTATTCGTTCAGACGTATTTAATACATTCTCTTCGTCTTCAAAAATGACTTTCTAGTTTTCTTTAATACCAAGATTAACCAGTCACGTTACATACATTGCTTACGTCATTGTGGTTTCAAAGGAATCACGTAACATGCTAATGCCACAGGCATTGTACTAGAAATCCAAAGTTTTTTGTAAGCCACGTATTAAAAACCATTCAGTGGCTTATGCAAGAGTGTGTCCAAAGTCAACAAATTCTGTGACTCACCCGTTCAAAATATATTACGTAGTATGAGATAATAAGCAAAGTCCAATGCGTGCTTTCCTTAATATAGCAGTTCTCTTGCACCCGTATATATTTAGAATCCACTTGATTTACGCAGATGAAATGTTCATAAAATACAAGTTATGTCGATTAAGTAGACATGTTTATCAAAGGGTGTGGGTATGTTTGATGATTCAGTTTTTAAATGGGAATCACATTACTTGAAACGTCATATTATTAGAACAGTTTCCAATCAAAATTTAGTAGTAAGTTCATAGGTCAAAAACATTTTAATATGTTAAAATAAGGAATAAATGAACTGTAGAATCGTTATTAACCGAGACTTGTTTGTTAAAATATCAACTAGTATCTTGTTATCTAGGGCACGTAACAACACCCGTATTAAATGCAAGACAATACACGTGACCGATTAATAATTTGCACGAAAGCTTAACAAATTACTACCGATATTGTACGGATACTTTTTCACAGTTAAAAGATTGGTTTGTGATTGATGTTTCTATAATCCCTTGAATGGTGCATATTGAGCTGTACAAGGCAACGACTAAACCAACTGACTTGACTGTTCCTATTTTGATGGTGTCCCTTCGAGCAAAAGTCATATTAAACTATGATCTGAACACTTAACACAATTATTAAAAGTACATTACGCAATAACCCCTACCAATTACGAAATTGAGACACCATCAGAAATGTGACGACCCGCACTACAACATACTATAATGTATTTGTACCATCAACCATTACGAAATGGAACAAACTTCCTCTAGATACTAGAAATGATGATTATCTTACGTCTTTTAAGCATCTTCTTAATATAAATGTTACGAAACCGAATGTATTATTTTATTCTGTAAAATAGTATAATATAATAGTGACCGATGTTTTAACAGTGACCGACGTAAACTGACCATGATAAAGTAAGCCCGTGCTTCAAATGTTCTATATCGTTCGAAACGCGATTATTTCAAAGGCTGTGTGTTGTGAATTGTGAGTATTTCAACTGGGACATTTATACTACTGTTTATATTTATACTACATATACATATTTTTACCTCGTGTTTAACTTGACCTTGTCATGTCTTTCGCATTATTAACTATTATCAATGATTTTTTTTTATAAGGACAGTATTTCACAATAACAGAAACTCGTATATAAATTATAAATACATTATATTATTATTATTATTATTATTATTATTATTATTATTATTATTATTATTATATTATTATTATTATTATTATTATTATTATTATTATTATTATTATTATTATTATTATTATTATTATTATCGTTGTTTTACGTTATAATCTTATTATGCCCGCAAACAAAAACAAGTTCAAACTCTTCAAAATGTAATCAACCTATGAGAATTATCGATGATATGTTTTCTGCATGTAAGGTATTTAATTGAGTGACAACAAAAGCGTTTTGGTCAGTAAAAACTTAATATGCGCTTAAACATACTTGTTATGACCATTTTTTTCAAAATACATGACAGTACTTGTAGATAATCGTAGATCGTATTTACACACTTGTATATAATGCTAAAATAGAGATTGTCCGATGAAAATGTTCAACTTTACTTTTTGCATCCCAGAATAAAATACAGCCTATCGTAATCGTGTAGTAAAATAAATGAAAACCTCGCGGCCATAAGTTAAGTCCCGCATCCGATGAATATTTAAAACTAATTAAAACACGCAATGTCTGCTTTAATAACATCTTTGCGGGAAAAAGATAAAGATGATGCGCTTTAATCAAGATTGTAAGAGATGAAGTTCTTAGTAATTCTAGGGAATTAAAAACAAAACAAATCTTCCTACTGTTTTTTTTTTGGATAAAAATAAACAAAGTGAACTTAAGTTGCACCAGCACCGGATTTTTTTTTAAACAAAATTTGATCCTTCATTAATGGCAATGATCCACTTTTTATACAGTATAGTACATAACATTTACGATAGACATGACCCTCACATACATGTTAATGGAAATCTTAAAAAAAAAAGCAAACAATAAATTCGCTAACGATGGTGATTCTACAAAATATTATGCCATCACATTTTCGAAACGTTGAATATAAGTTTTAATATGATAATCAAATCATATTGGTTTGTTCATTGTTCATCTGTTGTGTTGTCGAAATTCCTCACGGGTTTGCAATGCCTCGGATGTAAATGGGACAACATGATCCATATCTTTATTCGTCATGAACGTTCTACATTATAACACATAGCAGCTAATTTTGGTTTGCAGATCAATCGTGTTGGAAATGTTTGTTTTTTTCGTTTTAACATTGCTTGGTTATTAGCAATATGATGTGTTAACAGTCAATTACACTTCCGGTGGCGGACATATTGGTTGTTTGGTTTCTTATCGTCTGTGTGTTTGCTATTTTTCGGCGTAAGCTGTATTAAGCCAGCTTTTCACCTTACCTGACCTTTGTAAGTGTCCAATAAAATTCAAATAAAATTTCCCGCGGCTAGGTACGAATGAATACACTTCATTTATTCCATTGGCTGATTTGAGTATACCACCAGAACATTGGAAACATATCCGCGTCTTTGTAACACTGTTTTACTGCATGAAACAATTTTATCTCTAATGAAAAGGCTTAATAGATAGAACAGTTTTACACTCAATTCTCGACATCAATACAGTTTGTGCGTGCACCTTTTATTTTCAGAGGATTGCCAGGGCAAAAGCGTTTATACTTAAAGGCTATGTTCTCATATTTAGTACTTACTTCCATATTCCTGTCAACATGTTAACATGTAAAAGTATAAAGAGCAGTGGAAGCGAGGCCTCACTTTAATGCATTGCATTTCAACCCGCGAGGTATCGAGCCAATTAGCGGCCAGTGTGTGAATGTCAGAGTTTATATACAGGTCATCACCGGAGTTCGCGGCCAGTAAAAGTTATATAATAAAGACGCTATCCGTGAACTAGGTGACCTGGAATTTTCTTTAGACCAGAAATATGTTAAATAAAGATATTCAGCAATATAATTATGGTATGTCAATAATAGATTCTTAATGTGTTTTCAACAATACAATGATAAATATTATT
>VMBQ01006739.1:0-41593 GCA_007657795.1 Dreissena rostriformis | reverse complement strand
ATTATTATTATTATTATTATTATTATTATTATTATTATTATTATTATTATTATTATTATTATTATTATTATTATTATTATTATTATTATTATTATTATTATTATTATTATTATTATTATTATCGTTGTTTTACGTTATAATCTTATTATGCCCGCAAACAAAAACAAGTTCAAACTCTTCAAAATGTAATCAACCTATGAGAATTATCGATGATATGTTTTCTGCATGTAAGGTATTTAATTGAGTGACAACAAAAGCGTTTTGGTCAGTAAAAACTTAATATGCGCTTAAACATACTTGTTATGACCATTTTTTTCAAAATACATGACAGTACTTGTAGATAATCGTAGATCGTATTTACACACTTGTATATAATGCAAACATAGAGATTGTCCGATGAAAATGTTCAACTTTACTTTTTGCATCCCAGAATAAAATACAGCCTATCGTAATCGCGTAGTAAAATAAATGAAAACCTCGCGGCCATAAGTTAAGTTCCGCATCCGATGAATATTTAAAACTAATTAAAACACGCAATGTCTGCTTTAATAACATCTGTGCGGGCAAAAGATAAAGATAATGTGCTTTAATCAAGATTGTAAGAGATGAAGTTCTTAGTAATTCTAGGGAATGAAAAACAAAACAAATCTTCCTACTGTTTTTTTGGATAAAAATAAACAAAGTGAACTTAAGTTGCACCAGCACCGGAAATTTTTTAAAACAAAATTTGATCCTTCGTTAATGGCAATGATCCACTTTTTATACAGTATAGTACATAACATTTACGATAGACATGGCCCTCACAAACATGTTAATGGAAATCTTAAAAAAAAAAAGCAAGCAATAAATTCGCTAACGATGGTGATTCTACAAAATATTATGCCATCACATTTTCGAAACGTTGAATATAAGTTTTAATATGATAATCAAATCATATTGGTTTGTTCATTGTTCATCTGTTGTGTTGTCCAAATTCCTCACGGGTTTGCAATGCCTCGGATGTAAATGGGACAACATGATCCATATCTTTATTCGTCATGAACGTTCTACATTATAACACATACCAGCTTATTTTGGTTTGCAGATCAATCGTGTTGGAAATGTTTTTTTTCGTTTTAACATTGCTTGGCTATTAGCAATATGATGTGTTAACAGTCGAGCCAGATATATATGATATTGGATTCAATTGTTTCATGGGCCAATATGGAAGCATGGATCTTATATAAGGCCCATAACGTTTACTTTTATTTCCTGTCTAACTGAGCGTTATCGTAATTAATGGTTTAAATGATTTACGTCGTTGGTATTAAGTAGTGGCATTCCATTTCATTTATGTACTTAACTAGCGTAGCCAGTTTAGTTTGCGATACGATGTTCACGTTGTTGACCTTTGCTTATGTTTAACTGTGAAAGTAACTGAAATGAAAGACATGTCTCTCTCATGTTTTACCCTGTGCGTCTAAACATGCCAGCTTGTTTAAGACCTTGAGCACCGATGAGTCAATAATACTTTGATTGTTTTCGTGATTATATTGTAAAACACATTTATAGTATATGAATGGTCAGGTTAAATATATTTGCAGGATATTTTTTATCATCATGATATGTGTATTTTTTACTGTACAATGTTTATTTTTGTCAAAGGCTTTGGAAAGCTAAGGTTTGCACAAAGCACATTTAATCAATATATACCCACACACGGGGAACGAAGATTTCATTTCTTCGTTTAAAGTTAAGTGGCAGCCATGTTATCAATCACGAACGTGCGACATGCATTTAAGAGACTTGTTCTCAGTTTGGCAAAATGACGATTTTCGAAAAAAAATTGTAGATTCAATAAAGAATGTATGCTTTATATTCAAACAAGAAAAACGCACTCATCACTATGCAAAATGTTCAAGATATACGTTTATTTATTTGTTATTATAGAAGTCGGAAAAAACTTTTAAATATATTAATCGATAATTTTGCTTAATAATGTAGTATCGATGTAACGTGTTAACTATGTTCCAACTTGTATAGACCGCGTTGTGTAGTTGTACCGCACTTGATAAGGCTTCTCAAGGTCACGGGTTCATCCCAAGTTCAGGCACATTTTATGACCTTTATCTTTTTTTCATTGTTATTATAAGTATCTAAACATATCCCTAAGATTACAGTTTTTTTATTAAATGCATTTTAGAAGTTTTAAAAAATACGAACATCTGTGAACAATTCTATTTATAAAGATGCATAACTATTATGAAAGGTAAGACATAATTGTTAAAACAATTGATTTATAATTTTTCGTTCGGACGTATTTAATAAATTCTCTTCTGCTTTAAAAAGGACGCTCTAGTTTCCTTAATATCACGATTACGCGGACACGTTTAATACATTGATTACGTCATTGTTGTGGCTTAATATCCCAAGTCCACAAATTCTACATAGCATTTAGTGGCTTATGCATGAGGGGGTCCAAAGTCCTGAAAATTCTATGAAAATTTGAAGCCGATAAAGCGTTTATAAAATTCAAGTTACGTCGATTAACTACAGTTATTTGTGCAAATGGTTAAGGAATGTGTTCATGAGTCAGTTTTTAATAGGTATCACGTTACGTGAAAGGACATATAAGTAGAACATGTTCCAAATAAAAAAAAAATGTATTAAGTTCAAAGGTCAAACATTGTACTATGTACAAATAAGGCATGCATGACACTTAAGAATCGTTATCACCAGAGAAATGTTTTATTTTAAATATCCACTAGTCTTTTGTTATCTAGGGCAAGTAACCAATTCCTGATACAATACAAGACAATACATTTGAACGATTAGTAATTTGCACGAAAGCTTAACACGTCTCTAGCGATATTGTAAGGATACTTTTTCTAAACTAAATGATTGTTGTTCTATTGGTGTTTCTATAATCCTTCAGCTGGTGCATATTGAGTTGTACAAGGCAACGCCTAAACCGACTGAATTTACTGTTCCTTTTTTGATGGTGTCCCTTCGAGCAGAAGTCATATTTTAGTTGCTTACCTATGATCTGAACGCTTAACACAGACTGTTATGTTATTTAATGTACACTACGACAAAACGTGTCGTTTTTAATTTTGACTGGACAGTTAGATTTTACTTGTTTTGATACATCTGAAAAAAAAACAGTTTTCTGCTACATACATGTTTGAATAGATCGTGGCTAATGTATCTTTTTATGTTTTGTACAGGCAACTAGTCACTTGTCTGACATAAAGGATGACCAGATTATATCAAACATTTAACTCCTGTTAGTGTTTCTAGAGTTTCATTATTCCGAATTCCAGAGAAGTAAGTGTTCCAGTCCTAATTTCGCAGACAATCTTTGCGACTACAACCATATGAAAAATTGTTACTTAGGTCATATGCAAACAGCGTGGTCAAGGAAGAATTGACCATGTCCGCTACTTAGACCACGAAACCTTGTATGACCTTATAACGGATATGGTAGGTCTTGACCAGATTGTATCGTTTTGCAAATAGTAATGGCATTCGCTTTTTTATCTATAGAACAACCACCCAAATTTTGATTAACTTCACCTTGAACCTTCCTGTATACTATCGTCAGCTGTTCTAACGTCCCTGACGATGATAAAGTAGGCCGAGCTGCGAATGCACTTTATCGTTTGGAACGCACATCTCACGCAATCGTTTGTGTCGTGATATTGAGTCTCAACTCGGACAGACTATCAGAATGATTATATTTCGTGTGAATTACCGTTTTTATGAATACTACTTATACATATTTTAATTGAACTTGTCATCTCTTTCGCATGGTTTGCTATTAGCAATGATTATTTTCATAAGGACAGTATTAAACTACAACAGGAACTATTTAATTAAAGGTATACCAATGATGATACTAATTCTTATTAAAATCTTAACATAGTTAATGACAATAAAAAGTATGCCTATGTTGTAAATAAGATTAATTTAATAAATTACAAAAAAATATGCTTATGTTGTAAATATTATTAATAATAATAATTTATCTTATCGAATCCATTTATTTAAATATAAATACTTTTTAAGCAGCACGCAAAATACGATTACGGTGGTGATTCTAAAAATAATGCCACCACATTTGCAATACGTTCAATATCAGTTTTAATATGATAATCAAATCATAATGGTTTGTTCATCGTTAAGTTGATGTGTCGTCTTTATTTGTCAAGGGTTTGAAATGCCTCGGTGGAAATTCGACCAATGATCTATATCGTTATTCATCCTGAACGTTCTACATACTAACACTTAACAGCTAATTTTGGTTCGCGAATTAACCGGGTTTGAAATATTATCACACACAAGGTGTTTGTTTTTTCATTTTAAAATTGCTTGGTTTTCAGCAATATGATGTGTGAACAGTTTAGCCGGATATATATGACACTTGATCTAATTGATGCATGAGCTTTTATGAAAAGGCACGTCTTCTCAAAGGCAGATAAAGTTTATTAACAAAACCATGTTTAATTTCCTGTGCAATTGACCGTTATCATGAGTGTGGTCTTAACGTTATGCATTTAAGGCTGGTCATTGACAGCAACCATTTTATCTCTAAATGTAATACGGCATTTTATTTAATTTTACGTCATGTACAAGCATTGCCATTTAGGTGGCGATACGATTTATCAAGTGCTGAAGGCTTACTGTGTTGACATTTATTTAGTTCAAACGTTAAAAGTTATTAAAATGAACGACATGTCTCTCTCGCGTTTAACCCTGTGCGTCAAAACATGACAGCTTGTTTTGTTAACTTGACGTCCGATGAGTCATTACAAACAACGCAGGTATATGTGATGAAATACAATCGAATGGCTCCATGTATTCGTATGCAGGTAGCTCGTTGCGACACACTTCATATGTTTCAAATATTTACATTTTTACATATGTTAACAAATAATTAGATGTTTCATGTTTTGATTTTTTTTAATATTATGGACCTTATACAGTAGCATTCGCATAAAAAGTGTGATATAAAATATGATTTGTTCACTTCAATTAGGTGTTTCTAACTACAAGTCTTTATAATGTTTATATTGCCCCAAATGTACAAAAAAATGATTCATTTAAACTCGACCAGAGGTAATACAATAATCATACAGAAATAAGTATTGTGTTCAGATAATATGGAATATTCACAAAGTATCGTTAATATTGCTCATTATCAAATTGATGTAATCGTCGCTCAATTTGATAATATAACTTTTGCACTTCTCTTCATAAAAATAATAGTACGTGTTATGAATTCAATATACCGATCTAATTGTTATACACAGTTATTCTACGATATTTAAATGTGTGGTTTTAAGATTTCAAATATGTTCGCAGTAATATCGCTTCATGGAAATCAATAAAAACACAGTTAAACATATAGAAATCGACACAATGAGCTTTTTAAATATTTATTGATATGTGCATTAAATGATATTTTGTACGATATAAAGAAGTTACAAGAGTTATAATACCAACAATACAACAACTAGCTGTTCAAGTATGCTTCGATCATTTTGTAGCATTATGAATGTTCAGGTTAGATATATTTGCAGAATGCTCATTATCATAATGATCATCATGATTTGTATCGTTTTGACTACACATTCCATGTTTGTCAAAGGCTTTGGAACGCTACCGTTTTCACGTAGGACAGTTGAAAGTATAGTTGAAGCACTATTTTTCAAAATGTAATACTAAAACAAAAAATAAAATCCTGCCAGATCTGGAAAGATTTTCTTGTGATGGCAGTGGTAAAATCTCCAGTAGCCGTGGTGAGATAACCGCTACGTGGAGTTTGAGGATCCACAGTGCGAACGAGCAACGCCATTAAGGGTTAACCCGACCGACCCAATGGCGAGCTACCCTACTGTATTTAAAATAGCGGTTTACAGATTTAAAAGATATTGGCAGTAAACTTGCTACACTAAAACGATGTATACATAGTTGAAGAATACATATAATGATACATGTATTATTTAATTTAAATATTCAATTATATTTGCTGTTGGTGATACTTTGTACGTTAAAAGAGGCCACAACAGTGATAATAACAATAATACATTAACTATCTGTTGCAAGTATGCGTTGATTTGTATTTCAATTATTTTGCAGAAATGAATGTAGCAGTATGAATGTTCAGGTTAAATATATTTGAAGAACGTTCACTACCATCATGATTTGTATATTTTGACCGTACAAAGTCCATGTTTGTAAAAGGCTCGGGAAAGCTAACGTTTGCACGAAGCACAGTTAAATCAATATATACTCACACACGGGGAGCGAGGATTTCATTTCTCCGTTCAAAGTTCAGTGGCTGCCACGTTATCAATCATGAACGTGCGACATGCATTTAAGAGACTTATTCAGAATTTCGAAAAATGTGGCGTGTTCTGAGAAAACTGGGCACAATGCTTGTGCGTAAATTGTCATCCCAGATTAGCCTGTGCAGTCCGATTCGTGCTTTCTTTAAAGGCTCATAAAAGGTGACAAATCCAATTTTTATGCATATAAACTGGTCTATTTTTTACCGGATTTGAGTTACTCTTGCATAAAAAATCATATAGCACAGCTTAGGTGAACGTTGTCAAGGATTATGGAAGAAATACCTATTTCATAATTGGAAGAAATGTTTACAACTTTGCAACTGTCGTGGTGTGTAGCCTCAAAGCGGTGACGTATGCTAAAAATAGCCGAAAGAAAATTCAATTTTAATAATATTTGAACAACATTTTACAAGCAGATAGTAACTTATTAGATCACTACAAACGTTTTAACCATTTAGAAGATACCAACTGTGTGAGTGATACCGGAAAACGTTGCAAATCAACAATATATATTTGGTAACCTGAGTCACCGGAGCGCTTGCTCTATCCCGAGTAAACAGCGATGTTAATAAACTGATTGTTTGAAAACACAATTGAATTTGAGGCAATGTATTTTGAGCTCAAAACAAGTTGTATTGCTCATGTTTGTATGGTTATGTCAAATAGCATATATATTGTTTTTTGATAATCTTTATAAATAAAATATGCAAACACTATAAAAAAAAACGGTAATTATTACGGCTCGTCACCTTTTATGAGCCTTTAATAAAGCAGTTCTCTTGCACCCGTATATATTTAGAATCCACTTGATTTACGCAGATATAATGTTCATATAATACACGTTATGCCGATTAAGTAGACCTGTTTATTCAAAAGTTGTAGGTATGTTTGGATGAGCCATTTTTTTTCAAGGATATCCCGATACTTGAAAGGGCATATTAACAAAACATGTAACAATCAAAATTTAGTATAAAGTTCATAGGTCAAACATTTTACTATGTAAAAATAAGGAAAACATGACACTTAAGAACCGTTATCACCACAAAAATGTTTGTTAAATTATCAAGTAGTCTTTTGTTATCTAGGACAAGTAACCAATTCCTATTACAATATGAGACAAAACATTAGACCGACTAGTAATTTGTTTGAAAGCATGACACATTTCTACCAATATTGTGAGGATTCTTTTTCTCAGTTAAATGATTGGGTTGTGATTTGTGTTTCTATAATCCTGTGTATGGTGTATTGAGTCGTACAAGGCAATGCCTAAACCTGTAAAACACCATGTTCCTATTTCGATATGGTATCCCTTTGAGCATAAGTCGTGTTTAAGCTGCTTAAGATCTGAACGCCTAACACACATTGATATGTTATTTAACGAACATTAAGACACAACTTGTCATGTCATTATGATTGATAGACTGAATTGTATCTCTTCTGATACAAGTATGAAGAAACGAATTTTCTACCATTTCTATCCACTATTTTGGTACGTGTCGTGTTGGATTCATGTGTGCATATTGCATACGCTATTAGCCATTTGCCTTAAATAACGGATTACCACATTATAAAAAAAACTCTTGCTTTTCAATGTTTCTGGAGTTTGCATTATACCGAATTCTATTCTCGATAATAAAGTGCACCAGTACTTATGTCGCACACAGATAATCTGCTGACATTGTGACTTGAACCATGCGCAAATGTGCCTTATGTCATATGCGAACAGCGTAGCCTGGTTATTAGCTACACTGTCCGTTAGTTAGACCACGAAACCTTGCGTGACTTTAAAACGGACAGCGTAACACCTGATCGGACTGTACCAAATAGTTACGACATTTGCGTTTTTTATCTATAGAACATTCACCCATATTTTGATTAACCCCACCTTGAACCCTCCTGTATAAAAGTAGAATATAATAGTGACCGATGTTCTAATAGTGACCGATGTAAACTGACCATGATAAAGTTAGACCATTCTTCAAATGTTCTATATCGTTCTAAACTATATCGTTTGACTTGACCTTGTCCTGTCTTTTACATGATTAACTATTATCAATGATTACATTTTTTTAAGGAAAGTATTCCACAATAACAGGAACTTGTGACTTATATAAATACCAACAATAATGCTAAGTTTAATAATGCCAATCTGAATATAATTAATGCTAATAAAGAGTAGTATTAGTATAAGTAGTAGNAAATAACAACCAAAAATGCAAGTTAAATGGTATTAATTTTATTATATACTATGATGGTGATTAAAGCAATCAACAAGATAATTCAAAGACGCTTACTTATGATTGCATACTAGCAACTTGTCAGATCACCAATTGTGATACGCTTTCTAATTCGCGATCCGTTGTCTGTGAAAAACGGTATAATAAACAGAGGCTCTAATGTGAACGGCTTGTCACAACCAAATCAACGAATTAAAACAACCTTCTAGCGTACTATTCAATATGTTTCATGTTTACGTTTTAATTAAGGACGACACTTGGAGTTCAGCTATGACCTTACGATGCGTTTGAATTCTAATCAGTTCAACACGGTGCTTCGTACCCAAGCTAACAACGCTCAAAGCAAAAAGTGTAGCCTTAGTGACCAATCCTTTATTATATTATCAACATCATATAGTAGCATAAGTAGGGGCAAAAGTGAACATTTAGTTTCACTACATCCCATTTATTATCTAGCATGAATGAAATATTTGTGATGAGATTGCGCACCCCCTCTTTCGCTGTTACGTGCACGATTTTGCAAGATTAGAAGCTCACGTCAGATGAGGCTGCACCTATTTCTATGTTTTAATATAATTCCCGATGACATTTAAGTTTATAGTTTGATTTCCAATTCACTGAAGATGACCAATTATTAACATGTAAATTATTTAATGGAAAAAACATTGTACTGCCCATGTATTCTTTCAAATGCACTGTTACAATGTGCATTATGGTACATTGTGTATACAAGCAACCTTTTCAGAGTCATCTTCCACTTGTGGAGTAGGATTACATCCAGAACAGTAGGAGAGACAACAATAATCTTCCCCTTGTGGAGAACAGTAGGATAGACCACTGTTAGGTGTTCATATGTAAGACGGTCGGATCAGAGTAGAAGCTTTTATTTCGTGGAAAGGGAAGACAACAACTCCCACATGGTTCGGAACTAGTTAGAGATGGAAGCCAAGGTTTGTACAGCTGGGTGGTACTGGACGAATTTAAAGCTCTTTTTGAATTTGGTTGAATTGTTGTTGCGATCACTGAGTACGTTTTCGGTTCGAACGCCCTTGAAAATCAAGTTTAGGCCTTAGAAAATATCGAGATACTTCATAGTTTATACACATAGGAATATTCGCGGATGCTTCGGGTACCGGAAATTTTGACCAAATAAAAAATAATCAGTTGATCTGCGTCAATTAGACAACGAACACCCTAGCTGCCCAACGGGGCGATATAAGATTAACTCACAAACCAAATGCCAGAGTAATAGTCTACAATAAGCCTTCTATTCCGAAAAGTTGTGTGAGAATAACAAAGTATTTACACTCACAACATTGTTTTTCGCACAAGTAACTCGTCTACAGGCTTAAATATGTGCTTGTTAATCACGCACCAGATCTTATTACAGTTCGGTAATTGGTCATACAACATTCATATAGTGTTGAGATTAAATTTGTATACAAATATGTTGATTATGGCGTTATGACATACAATAGAAAGTTTAATCAACGAAGAATATATAGATGTTGAATTTTAATTATCATTGAGATAGCTGTTATATTTCTCATAGCTATAGCTTTCATAGCCAATTGCTATGTGTTAGCGCTAATAAATGTTTATATATAATTAATTTTATGTGCTGCTTACTTTTTAGTTTCGCATGTATTCTATTTTTATATTTAACAATAAAAACTAAATTTTATAAAGCGTAAGTTAATATCGAATATCAGAGAAGTCCCTCTTAGTCAGACACACTAACCGCTTGCTATCGTCGTGTTAATTGTTAAGATCTTGCATCATCATGCGCATGCGTCCATATGACATCGTTTGCTAGCCACACACAAGGTCCTTGGAACCACCTGCTACCGCGTGTTCGTGGATTAGTTGAAGGGATTAGGTTCAATCAGTGTAAAATAAACGACTGTTGGTTCATGCAATTATCGAAGAAAAAGCCTATTTTCATCAGACTGATTAACAAAGGTCAGGCGGTTCTTTGAACCATATTATTATATGACACGCATTAACGACGAGGTAGTGGCAACATGTCGTTCGTAAACAACAATGAATGCATCGCCGAGATGGAGTACACATAGTTTATTTTAAATCGTACGCCGTAATAAAGTTTTATATGAATTCAACATACATGTGTTAGATACGCAGAGTAATAATGAGTTCAATCACTGATACGCATATTAAAATTAGGACAAGTCCACGAATTTTCATGTGAAATCCTACCTTATTAACAAGATACTGTTTGTGTAGTTTATCGTTTGCAAACTTAAATGTCAATGCATACGTGTTCTGTAAGCCAACTATTTTCGTGGACTGGTTGACCTCGACTCTACTATCCAAGGAACCAAATCCACCGCATGGCATCATACCAGTAACGAACAACAATGTCGTTATACCAGGATGCAGGATCAACGGGGTTCCCAGGGGTTTACACACGGACCGGACAGAATGTAAACACACCATTAAGAACTGTATTTTTGCAGCAATCATAAGTATTGAAATACATATGCAAACAACTCTTGCAGTTTATGCCGATATCTTAAGATTTAATAATAAATCCTTAAATACGTCTAAAACAGTGCCCAAATTTCACGTTGCGTGCAACATAACCGTGTACTTGAATGCTGTACAAATCAATTTTTTTGCCAAAAAAACAAAGGTTTATTAAATAAAGTAATTCTGACGTTTTTCCATTGCCATGAGCAGCAAAAAAATGCATAAGTTGAAATTCTTAAGAAAAATGGTTTAAAACGTTATTTGAAAAAAGCACCACTTACCGGTGTATTAACAACCATTAACGTTAAATTGTTAACCCAAAAAGTCACGTGATCCTGCACACTGAATATATTCCTCTTAATGGGGATAAACGGAATGAAGATGTTTAATTACTTTGTACAATAATGTTCATAACAATAATTGAAATTGAATAATTGAAATGTTAAATAATTTATTACATATTAGCTTGTTACAACATTTTTATAAAAATTATTACACAAGTATAAGAAAAGCAGATTAGAAATATTGCATCTTGAATGAATGAATAATTATAATAATTAAAATAAAAATAATAAAAATAATAAAAATAATAATAATAATAATAATAATAATAATAATAATAATAATAATAATAATAATAATAATAATAATAATAATAATAATAATAAGAATAATAATAAAAATAATAATAATAAGAATAATAATAATAATAATAATAATAATTATAAAAATAGTAATAAGGAGAAGAGGAGGAAGAAGAAGAAGAAGAAGAAGAAGAAGAAGAAGAAGAAGAAGAGGAAGAAGAAGAGGGAAAAAATAAGAAGAATAATAAGAATTTTAATAATGTTTATGTTATTATTATTATTCTTATTATTAATAATAACACAAATATAGTAATAATAAAGAATTAATGATAGAAAGGAGGGAAAAAAGAAGAAATAGACGAAGGAAGAAATAGGACACTTCATTTTTTAATCTGAAGAAGAAGTGCACTTACACATGTATTGCAAAAGTTAAATTCACTCAAATCCTCAATATTATAATGCTGAGTCATTCTTGATGCAATTTTGATAGTAGATTAAAGAGTAGAGCAGTCAAGTGTCAACCGCAGTCAGCTGTTTGTAAATATTCGTCCTTGGTCGCAGCAGGCCTGATAAGAACGTGATCGAACCCTGGGTAGAAACGTACTGACACTTAAGGAATGTACTGCCTGTCCAACATTGCGGCCTCTGTATATAAATGCCTGGTTTTAGATAAGCGACGCTCAATCTAGTATGCACCGAACATTGTTGTCAAATTTATTGTCAACATTTTAGTCCTAGCGAACGGACCTTGAATTGCGTTTAAGTTATTTTGTTATGGAAAATTAATACAAATTCTATTCGTTTAACTTGCATAAGGTATGATATGTAAAGTTACAAGTTGTGTTTTTTTGTCCATGTATTATTGTATACGGTAATAAAATTGTGACCGTTATTTGTCTATAGAAATGTATTTTATATACTCTTTATACTACGTTACGGTATGTGAATTTGCATAATAATGTTTACGCCGTTAATAGAAATGCAATCGGAAAGTGAAGTGTGTGGATACTTCGTTTGTATGAAATGCTCAATATGAGTTTCATCATTTAAAATACACAAAAGTTACAGTTTATATGTCAATGGCCACAATAGTAAACGGGCCTTGAAATGTGCGGATGGTAGTTTTCAATGGAATGTTTTCGTTCTTCCGATCTTGAAATGTATGGACTTTCCTTTTAAATGATGAGTAAAAGATAAATATCAGAAAATGGGAATTGTTCGTGTCTGTGTAACTTTACTTTTAGTTTTGTTTTGTTTTATAAGATATGTTAATGGAGTACCTTTCTGATAATTTAAATGTAAAATCGTTAACACTTATAATGTTCTAATAAATTGATCAACATAAGATATATGTTACGTCGTAAGTCGTAAACCCAAAAGTAATAATAAGTACTAAAAGTGCGCTTCAACTTTAATTAAACATAGTTTGGATACTGCCTTAAGTGTGCTTACATTTATCGTCTGATTTTATAAAGAAAACAAGTGTTTCGCGCAAGGATTGAGACAAACACTAGTCCCCAATGAATTGTTGCGCGATAACTTGGCTTTGGAACTGTTTCTAAGGTTTGCAATTGTTTTAGAAATTTAGTTTTTAGTTAAGTATTTGTTTCTTCGAAAAGACGAGTAATGCAGCGCTTATGTTTAGTTTAGAAAGATATTATTCCGCCTTTTGTCACATTGATATTACCGAAGAGATTAAATTACTCGGATTGAATTGTAAAGCTGTTTTATTTCATTGGATATTTGATTGATTTGTGTGTATTAACACCGTCAAGTTCTTGCGCTTGGTTTTAGCTCCTTGACAACAATTCTTCAATCTGTATTAGCTTTCCTATGCTGGTGTTTAGTTTGCGATCGTAAAATTGCTGTTGGATCTGTCCTTTGGCAATGAAAGCAATTCACACGCGACAATATATTTTATATCACGCTGTGTTTTAATTTGTTATCATAAAATTCATTCATAAAATTTTAAACGAAAAAACAATCGATGTATTTGATTTATTTGTGTACCTATCTGAAATTGACGAATTGATGAGTTGTGAAGCTAATCAAAGTTAAGCTTAATTATCTCAAAAGAATTGTATCTCTAAAAAAATCACCACATTTGAAAGGGACATATATACAAACAAAGAAATTATTTTACTTCTACGTTAAGAACATTTGGAATATAAGTATTCGTAAAAGATAAAGCTGTTCTATTGTTCATAAGAATATTCTCAACAACAAAAAATGCTCAATGTTGAAATATGAACGTCTCACGCACGTATCCACCCGAAGATTGCAAATGGATACAGACGATGCAATAATTGAGAGGTTTCAAAACCCAATGTAACTTCATACTAGCATACACTCCCGTGTCCGTATTTAGTGCTTAGGTCCTAAGGGAAAGTTAAGTAAACTTCTTTAATTCTTAAACAGTCTTTATATTTATTATGTGAAGACGAACGCGTAAAAACCTTCTTATTATGCGTTCAAACGTACTTTTTTCTAACTTATTATTTCAATATGCAAAATAGGTGTATAAGTACTTATATTCAATCGTAGATCGTATATATGCACTCTTACATAATGTTAACAGCAATATTTTTTAATGAACCTGTTCAACTTTACGTTTTGCATTCCAGAATAAAATACGGTTTATCGTAATCGCCTGATAAAATAATTTTAAACCTCGCGGGAATGAGCTTAAGTCGCCGAGTGTTATTTAAAACTAATTTAAACACGCAATATATGTTTTAAATACAACTTTGCGGGCCAAAATCTGTAGGCTTTTATCAAGCTTTATCGAGATGCCGTTCTTAGTAAAATTGCTTCTAGGAAATTTAACGTATTAAACATGTTAGTTATCTAAATATAAATAGAAACAAGTTCAACGCTTGTTACAGATTTAAATGCAAATGTGCTAGTTGTCCTTATGAATTGTTGGCGACGCTCGCAAAGAGAGTTGTGCCTCTGCTGGTGTTTGTGGTGCAATATAAGGATGACGCTTCTGATTATGTATGTGCTAATATTATAAACACAAATGATAACAATGACTTCGTTATTGTTATTCGTGGCAACACTACAAATTATATTAATAATGATTTTGTTTCTTAAACTGTTCTTTCTGATTGTTTATATTGCGACGTATAGTGGTAAATGGTTCTTTGAACAAAGTTATACACTTTGTTATTGCTTTTTATTTCAAATAACTTCTAAAGTAGGGCAAATTGTTTCGGGCAATACAATACATTCTTTTGAAAACAGTGTGATATTATTTAGCAAAGAACAGCAATTAAGCATATTTCAATCCAAGCCGTTAATATATGACGGATCAACTTTAAACCTATTGTTGGTTGCACAATTATCGACATTGTCCACAACAGTAAGTAAGCACATTTTAATTCAGATTGCTTCTTCCAGATTGTCTCGATCACCAAGTTTGGTCAATTGTGCCTTGTTAAGGTATTAATACGTCTGCTTTCGTAAACTATGGTTCAGTTGAGACCATTATAACAATGGTTATTGCTCTTACGTTAAATAGAAAACGGGCTTGACATCACAAAATGAGATTTTCTGCCAATACCGATGTAGTAACGGTCAAGAACAACAACATAATAGGTCTCCAGATTATTTCTATTCAAGGTGGCACTCAAAATATGTCTGGTGCCATTCTTATTACTGTTGTAAACGCGTTGGTCGACATTAAGCTAGAGCAGCGATATGATAATGTTCTATAATGCTTTTTAGATGTTTGTTGCTACAGTACTGGGGCGAAAAATGTGTGCCTACCAATAATATAAGCATGAGGCCGGTTTTCGCAAAGCCGCCAAGGAGACAAATTCTAAGATTTTCGCTCTTACTGAGAAATATCCGTTAGGCTTAGTCATATTACAACTTACCTTAGTTATTTCCTTAAGGTAGACTATTGTTTTCTTTAAATGTAACTTGGGAAGAAATGCATGCAATTTCAAAGAAAAACTCACGGTTTTGGAGTTTGCCATTTGTTTACAAAGTTTTTATTGTCTTATTCATACCTCCGGGTTTGCATGTTTGTTATTATAAACAAATCCAACAAAAATAGCAAATTATGGAGACAAATTATTTTACCTCTTTTAAGGTATTGTTTTCTGATAATTTCTTGAAGAGCTTTATAACTAAGAATGTTATAGAAATCCTTACCAAAGGCAACTTCTCACAAATCTAGGGAAATTTCCTCTTCAAAAGATCTTTATGAAACCCGGGCCTGATGCTTATATTATGTAAGGCCGACAAAGCCCTAAAATAACATAGGTAAACATAAAGCAACAAAATACGTATTGTTGCTTACACAGTGATTGATATTGCATCAGAAAAACCGCAGGAAAACTTAAGTTTACGCTATTGTTTTTTCAGATTCTTTACACCACAATGACGCGAAGAGTGAGCCTGATAGCGGTGTATCTACTATTGATTTCACTATGGTCAGCACTGGCCCAGAATAATACAGGCAACCCTCCGGCTCTGACTGAAACCCAAACCCAACTGGTGTATGTTCTTCAGCAACTGATGAAGGTAATTTTAAGCCGCGTTCTGGGGAAACTGGACTTAATGCATGTGCGTAAAGTGTTGTCCGAGATTAGCCTGTGTGGAATGCAAAGGCTAATTAGGGACGACACTTTTCGCTTTTACGGTAGTTTTCTTTTAAAGGAAGTCTCTTCCTAGAGAAAATCCAGATTATCCGGAAAGTGTCGTCCCTGATTAGCCTGTGCGAATATGAATGTATAACTATGAACGAGGTTGATATATGTGGAAATGAGTTATCGTTTACGGCTTTGTGATTTATGACATCTCATAGGAAATCTAATTAGAATCATATTTTTTCTTCAAGTTTAAAACTGAAATGATACCTTAAAGTCTTGATTTGAAAACTCCAAAACCGTATGCATAAGAGTATGGCCACATATGTTGTAAAATATAAATATTTATTTATCGAGTATTACTAGCATGTTGTCTAAACGAAATGCATATGTGTTATGCTACCGTACGTTAAAGTTATAAAAGCGTATACAGTTGAAGCCCTTACATTATCTATCATTTGTCAATCAATATTTATCTTCGACAATCGAAAATCATAACTGTTTAGTCATCTTACCTTTACTGCTAGTAAGTGGTAAATGCAATAAAAGTTCTCTACCCTTTCTTGCTTTTTTTTCCGATATGTCGTGTAGAAATAATGCGTTCTTATTCAGAATGATCACAGTTTGGCAACTAAGCTAGAGCAGCTGGTGATGGTAGCTAATAACACACCGGATATTCCTGCAGCGCAGGCGCACGTCAACCCACTTTTGAACCTTCTTCTGAAAAGTGAGTAAAGTCATCAGGCACATGCGGTCACCTCGTGAATATTTGATTTCTATTTTATTTTTTATTTTTTACTACTTTCTCTTGTACTGCGAATTTACTAAGGTATTGACGACTGGAATTTTATCTAATCATATACAAAATGAGGCACACATATGCGATTTTAGGTCGCCTTTATATAAACAAACAACATGCTTAATCTTATTCCATTTGTATAACATCAATAATAACATTAATTATAAACCTTTTTACGATCGTATATAGACATCCACAGAGCCCCCGAAATGCGTGAGCACTCGCGATTTGATAGTGTTGTTTTTTCGACGTCTGCTAAAGTTAATTATCTAAATGGATGTATCATCCATATGAACCGTGTCATGCGAAAATGGGTTTCATGGCAAATGCGCCCAGCGTATCTCCAGACCAGCCTGCGCAATCGCTCCCTATTTTCAGGAGCTACAATGAGATCACGAAACCTTTCGCGAATAAATTGCGGACAGAGAAACTCCTAACCAGACTGCTCAATTGCATACAAAGCTCTTTTTTTTGCAATACGCGGCTCATTCAGTCCTATACCGTTGTCGTTAAAACTTTGCGTATGGTCCATTTTATTTACATAGTTTAAGGGACACATTGGACCAAATGTCTTGCTACGTTATCATGGGATTATTGTCTCAAGGTCAATTGGATCAACTTATCTTTGTGTGTTGACTAGTGTATCGTCACTGTCATGNATATATTATATATTATATATTATATATTATATATTATATATTATATATTATATATTATATATTATATATTATATATTATATATTATATATTATATATTATATATTATATATTATTTATTATATATTATATATTATATAGTATATGCAATATATATTATATATTATACGTTATAGGTTCCCGGTCCAAATGCATAAACATAATATAAAAACAAGACTTATCTAGCATTTTTTCAAACAGACGCCATTTGTTTACGTTGATAGGAGTATGGAAATTACTCGGGGTGTATGGAAATTACTCGGGGTGTATGGAAAATACACCATGGGCACGTGACCGCTCTAAGCCAATCGGATAAGGTCATTTTTGTAGGAGGTGAGATATAAGTTAATATGCATTGAATGTATGATCATAGCGAGGACGGGCTGGTGAAAGCAAATAAAAAAGTAGATTAAAAAATATATGTTTGTAAAACTGATTGGCTACCTTGAGGAGCAACGCAAACTTACAAAAAAGGTATCAAAGTGCTGCATAAACTTGTGGATATAAAAAGCGGAAGCAATCAAACGCGGTTTAAAGTTTTGACGTCGTGCCATTTTGTTTTGAATACTAATAACACAAAGATGAAGTGTTCACGTGTTTATAATTTTGATAACATTTTATAAGAAACTTCTAGTAAACCTTGGATAAGCAACAACAATTAGCTTGCAAATATGCAATCAATAGTCAGTTCTTAGAGATCATAATCTGCTAATATATGTACCAAACCTTTAGCAACGCGAAGTAAAATGATAATAAGTGCTATTACAAACTATTTGTTAAGAATAGAATAACTGTCCCATTATCTGTGTAAATCAGTCAAAGAATCTTTTTTTTTTTTTTGATACATGGGTATTAAACATCTCGGGCCAAAGTTTAGACGTCGCTAGGCAACGTGTGTTTTCCATTACTAAACCATTAATATTTTTTTTCAGCTTTAAGTGACATGCTTAAAAATCCCACCCCAACCCAGCTTACAACTAACAATATCACCGGAAGTTTACCACCACCCATGGAACAAGCAAGTCAGGCCCCACCCTCAGGCAAAAATAATTTACTAGACTTACTGACACAGTCAGCTATGTCGAAAGAAATTATGGCTCTCCTAACAAAACAAGTAAGGCTTTATTTCCTGCGTGTTAACGCCACTTACGAGTTATAACATTATAACTTTGTTACTGACGTATTTATTTTTAAGCCATAATCATGGAAGAGATCTTTAGAGATAACATGTATACACAAAATAAATGCGATGAAATAACAACTAAAGATTTACCACTTTAATAAACAATTTGTGCGACAAGTAAAAGGCAATAGTATGACATTTGTTTTTAACTGTTAACTGTTTTAACTAGCACGATATAGCGATTTACATATGTGTAAAATGCACTCCGCACAGACTAATCAGGGGCGACACTTTCCGCCTAAACTGGATTATCGTTAAGAAGAGGTTTCCTTGTCACACAAAAAAAAACAACACAAAAGCGGAAAGTGTCGTCCCTGGTTAGCCTGTGCGGATTGCACAGGCTAATCTGGGACGCCATTTTACGGATATGCATTAAGACCTGTTTTCCAAGGGCGAGGCTCAAATCTTCTTTTTGTAGATTATGGAAGGACAGCAGCAAGCCCAACAAGCAAACATCTCCGTTGACTCACTTTTGACCTTCATCCATCCCCTTCCACTGGTACAACAGCTCCTGGCTTCAATGCCTGCGCGAGCAGCCATTCCATTGAAACCCCAAGGATTGGTCGGTGACGTTTGCTATAATGACGTCATGGCTACCTTCGATTCGCTCGTGGCGATGAAGCATTGGGCTATTGATAGTGAGTACAAGATAATTTGAAGTTTTCTTTGATAAATAATAATACAAAAATAATTCATAAATGGAAGAATCAATGAAATAAATTAATTAATAAATTAATACATTTTTAAATTTATAAATTTATAAATTTAGAATGTTTCATCATAATTCTTATTATATTCAAAGAATGTGCATTACACTATAACTTTAATGGGACGACATGTAATTCTTGCTGCGCGCAGGAATGATATCCTAATTAATTATGTGTTTTCAGTGATTGACGCAACTGGGAAGCCTAACGCTGGTTTGCAGAGGGGTTCCTTCTATTTCGTGGGATCATACGACCAGTGTTATCTGATAAAACCGGAAATCAAGGCTGGTGACATCATCGGGGGTGTCAATATGACGTCATCAAGATCGTTCGGAACAAAATTCTGTCGTGCCAACATTCCTATACCGGACAGTTTTGTGGACTCTCTACATGTGGTATTTTATAAAAAAAAAACTTTCAATTGCCATTATTTTCATGTTTTGCTGCGTTGTAGGATATAACTTTTAAAAAATCACAATGTCTTAAAAGGATTTATTTACAGATTGTCGTGTTTTCTAAAAGTGTCATTTAATATGTTTTGGAACAAATTTATAATGTTAAAATTGTCTTAACTAATTGTTATAGCAAAAATAACGTGAGAGACAACTATTACCTGCCCTGGATTCGAACCCTGGACGCCTAATCTTATGCGCTACTCCTGTGCCACGCGGGCTATCATACTTAAAAGCGAAACATAAACGTAATATTGTTTTGTATTAATGTCAATATTTCACAGGACCGAATGACCGTCGTAACTCTCCATAATGTCACGTGTTTGTGACGTCACTTTCAGGACACTCACGGTATCCGGTTGAAGCTGATCATGGGCCTGTGTGTGCCAGACACGTGTCATAGCGCCGACATCGAGGGGCTGTTCAAATTAGGTAACAAATTAACGCCGCCGTCATCGTTACCATAAACCGCAGTTTGTTAATGAGCCTCGCTCTGGGAAGAAGGGGTTTAATGCATGTGCGTAAAGTGTCGTCCCAGATAAGCCTGTGCAGTACGCACAGTCTTATCAGGGACGACCCTTTCCGCTTGTATGCTATGTTTTCGTTAAAAGGAAGTCTCACTTCTTAGCGAAATTCAAATTTAAACGAAAAGGGTCATTCCTGATTAGCCTGTGCGGACTGCACGTGCTAGTTTGCGATGACACTGTACGTGCCATAGTGCCGACATGGAGGGGATGTTCAAGTTAGGTAACGTATAAATGTCGCCGTCATCATCAGCGTTGCTATAATAATCATCCTTTTAAATAATCATATTCATCATCAACGTGAATGTTTTCATTATTACCAGCAGCAGCAGCAGCAGCATGTGAAACACTATTATCGATATCTTTATAAGCAACAGCGACACTATCAGACCATGTTATATCACCATTATTGATATGATATGAGCCGCGCTCTGTGAAAATTATGCTTAATGCATGTGCGTAAAGTGTAATGACAGATTAGCCTGCGCAGTATGTACAGGCTTTAGTGACGACACTTTCCACCTAGACTGGATTTCCGTTTAGAAGAGAATTCCTAAAAACGACTAATTCCGTAAAAGCACAGGCTAATCTGGGACGACACTTTACGCACATTCTTTAAGCCCGGTTTTCCCAGAGCGCGGCTGAAATTTATCTTTCTTCACCCAACTGCTCTGTCATGCAGATGCCATCAAGCGATTCAACATTCCGTTGGAGTCCGTACATTGCTATGAGGACAAAGATCTGTCTGCGGATAAGTCGGCCATCGCTGCGATGTAGGTGCACTTTTTTGTTTTTAATTTGCCACCAATTCTTATCATAAGCTTTCATTGCATTACGCATTCATACTTTAATTAAACAAAAATTGTCTGATATGACGGTCATTACAATTACCTTTTATTGGGATATAAAATACCACACAAAAGCAGTATGTATAAAATATAATTTTCATTAGCGGTATGTGTCTACCTTGTTAACCTGTTGCAAATCCAAAGAAACAAATATCTATTATACAATAATTGTTCACATTTGAAATCGGTTTCTTTCACCATTATTAGTGTTTTCAAAATGTATCGAATATATTGCAATTGTTGCGTCGCCATTCCAGTCCGTTGAACACGCATACAACATTTGACAACACTCGTGTGTTGTCTTCCACGTCAATCATATACCTGTACTAAAACGCTGCTATCTAGGTATACAAAAGTCGTCACAATTTTTTAAAATCAGTTTCAATGATCTATTATAAAGTATTTTTTTTTTATTTGTATCGTCGCATAGATGTGTGTTGTTGGTGTTCGTATTCGTCATCATCTGCGGAACGTTCGTTGACGTCATCCGACGTAACCAGTCACGTGATAGTAAACCGGAAATGACAGCAATTGCGGCCAAATACACCCCGAAACTCGAAATAAATGACTACGCCAATATCAAAGTAACGACCGATGGTCAGGATTTCGTGCACATAGAAAATTCTAACAACGACAAAGTTCATAGTAACGGTAATTAACCTCCCAAGCTTATTCCAGTAATTTACGCTTGAAATTTCCTGTCAACAATTGTAAATTTAAACCTATGTGTGGCTTTCCGATTGCAATGACACATCTGGGCTTTAAGAGACACCTTTGAATGGGGCTCTGGCGAAGAACCAGCATGTCTTTGAACATAAATTGATAATGCTCCCATATTATGGATCAAACGCCTAACAGCCCGATCACAATTTAACGCAAAATCGTTTACCTGTAAGACTTAGGATGCAATGGCACAAGGTCGCCGTGGCGTAGTATGGCGTCCGCCTAGCGACCGGGAAGTCATGAGTTCGATCAACACTGTGGGAGCGTTCTTTAGATCTCCACTGAAGAGACCGAGTACTGGTTCTTCCCATGAAACGGACTAAAAGCGTTTCAATAAGCCTAACCCTCTCTACATAATTGACCCTAAATAAAAATGTTTAAATTAAATTCATGGCACGTGATTAAATGGATTGCATATTCAAGTGCATGATTTGCGTATACGAACATGTTTAATGGTAGCATCTATCACCTCAGTGAGTATAAGTAAATCAAATTCCGTCATTGTTGGTTCATAATATTCTTTTATTTCTACATCCTTTTACAAATTCATAGCTTGTCGTATAGAAGGCGTTTCAGCTTTTATATTTAGAACCTTTCCAAATATGTCAAAAAATTGCAACTTCTATACACTGTTTACTTGTCGTATGTATCCCACTTTACAATTCTTGAAATAATATAACTTTTTTGATTGGACAGGCTTACCACCTGGCTATATGCCTCATAAGGAAACATACAAGGGTTTGTCAACAATTTCCAATGGGGATATGATATCAACGGATAAACAACATATGAATGGTGACACGATAAATCCTCATGGCCAAAATGGCGGCGTTTCTCAATCTGAAAACAAAGAAAAGAAACCAAGACAGGGTAAGTTTTATGAGAAAATATTGAATTTGAATGTTTACATAATAATAAATAACACTTATTTGCTTATGTTGTTGTTTCTATGGTGTATGCCCTTGTCTCTGTTGATTGTGCTGTTGGTGATATTTATGATAATGGTTTAATTTTCGATGGAGGTTAAAATGTCGATGAAAAAGTCGACGACGACGACGACAATGACACCTATGTCTATCGTGAAAATAGTCATAAATAAAAAGCACTGGGCACCTCAGTCATTATGGTTTTCTTTAACACTGTACCTAATTTATACTGTAATAAGACAAAATGAATACCAACAAAACAACGCACGTTAACAACAAATGCGCGAAAAAAGATGTTTGCTAAAAATTTGACATTTTACAATAAATATCTGATTGCCCTTCAACTGCTTGATACGCAAACCCATAATTAACTAATAACCAATAATATTATTTATGACAACATCAAATGAAAACAATTCGGGCAACATACTTGTCAATGTCTATTACCAAACGGGTTATATGGGCGCCGCAGGTCAAAGTAATACACGCAACTGATGATGTATGTTGATGGACAATGTCACTAGATTTGTTTCATTAATAACTTGCCACGCCGTCATAGAAGATTGTTATTGACGGAGAGGCATTGTATTACCATGACTTCGATGTTGCGGTAGTGGTTTTGGCGCCAATGTAATTGTTATTGGTGTATTGTTACAGATACAATAAATATGAATGTGTCCAGCGTGTGAGTCTGCGAGTTACGTTTCACATTAAACGTGTTATCAATCAATTAATGGACGTTAACTTATCTACAAGTATCATAAGAGTAAACGAAACTGCATTTGTAAATATGACTTAAACTTTAAGCATGACTGGTTTAAGTACTCGATGATTTCCAGTTTTATCTCAATGTTACGCAACTATGTTCGTGTTGTAATACTTTTGTCCAAAAGTCTTTTCACCTAATTCTAGGAATTATAGAACGCGCGGTCGTCTGCTTCTCGCTCTACTCGAACGTTCCCAAGATCCTTCACGCGACATCCGGCGCAGGCGCAGTTAACTGCATACACGGTATCCGGTTTCTAAGCCTCACGTGGGTGATGATTGGACATACGTTCAACTACGGCATTATCTCGCAGGACGAGACTTTCACCGCAGGTATTTATTGCCTGTTTCGTTTGATCGCGGTTCGTTTCTGGTCTTAACGAACCGATGCAGAACTATGGTAAACATGGTCTATGACTGTGTGTGTATTTATGAACATACACTTTCTTAATCAACAATCTCGATTTGTGACCTATTTCATCCAATATTTCAACATTATTTGGGTTTGTTGATGTTCAATTACAATACTTTCAAATAATGCCTGCTTAATTGTGTCGCGTTCTGAGAAAACTGGGCAAAATGATTGTGCGTAAAGTGTCATCCCAGATTCGCCTGTGCAGTCCGCACAGGCTAATCCGGGACGACACTTTCCGCCAAAACTGGATTATCGCTAAGAAGGGACATCATTTAAACGAAAAATTCCAAAAAAGCGGAAATTGTCGTCCCTGATTAGCCTGGGATGACAATTTACGCACAAGCATTTTGTTAATTTTTCTCAGAACGCGACACAATTTATTCTATGGAAGCTTTTGTTTCTAGATTTTTTTTTGATTTTTTTTATTCATTTTAAAGCATTTAATGTTTACAGACATGTTGTTCATTTGCAGACAATGGTTCTAACATAGTATACAGAAAATATGCCTTATAATTATTTTTAGCTAACATAAAGTGAAAAGTATATAAGTGGACAAGCTTTATGAAAATTTAATTCGATTCCATTTTTGTTCAAATATATGCAATGAATCATTACTGAGGGCTATTTCTTTCTCAATCTGAATCTTTAGTTTCAGGCTATGTATAAAACAAGTAAAATTTGGTATTTGTTTTCTGTATTTCATGTTAAAGATAAAACATTTCATTAATATAAGGATAACATTCACAATATTATAACCGTCTATTGATTTTAGTGTGTTAGTTCCAAAACTAACATTTGAGAAGGATAGTTTAACGTTTAGTTGTTGTTGGCCAAGAAAGGATGTCGACTGATTCCAGATAGGTTGGATGTATTTGCACTCCCAAAAAAGATGTTCTATAGTCTCGATATTTTCACCGCAGAAATCAAATAAGTTTGAGTTGCATAATTTGCATTTAAAAAGATATGTATTGGTCGTGATTATGCGATTTATGTATTTGAACTGAAAGTTTCTAAGTGTGATGTCGATTGTTGTTTTGTAAGACATAAGAAATATTTCTTTCCAGTTTAATTCATGCTATTGGAATATATTTCGCCATTTTATTTGGGATTTGGATGGTTCGTTTATGATATTATTTATTTGTGTTCTGTATAATAGTTTGTTCGGTTGGTGTTTTGTTGTGAGTTTTTCGAGAAATGTGGTCCTACTGTTTTGCGTGTTGTTTGTGTTTATCAAAGATTTTATATGTGATGGAATACTTGTTATAAGCGAGTAATACCTCAGGAAGTCTGTTGCAGGGATTTCATACAAGTAGCATATATTATCAAAGGAATAAAAATCGTTTATTCGGTAATCAAATAATTGATCAACATATTTAATGCTCTTTTCAAACCAGTCTTTATAAAAAAAAAATGTGTTTCTTGATTTCTTGATTTCGAAGTGCGTAAGTCATAGTTATCGTTGTTCTTTATGTGAGTGTTAAATAAAAATGCAGGTAAAGAATAGTTTTCGATATACTGAAACGCTAGACATGTGGGACACGTGATGATCTTCTTATGTTAACATTAAATGCAGTTGTTTTGAATTCTAATTCTATAAAAAAAATGTACAACTAAAAACTAATCGATTGTTTACGATAAGAACACCAAACGTTAACGTCAATACGACTGTAATTAACATCTAAACAAACCTTATACAGATTGATTTATAAAGTACTCAGGAAAACTTCAATTATCTGAAATCCAAACATATTTTCAATGAGCGAATATGCGTTATTTGCCGTTTTCAAAGTGTGTTTATACAATATGAACCTCGCTGTGGGCAAACGGGGCTTCATGCATGTGCGCAAAGTGTCGTCCCAGATTATCATGTGCAATCCGAACAGGCTAATCAGGGACGACAGTTTCCGCTGTTATGGTATTTTTCGTTTAAAGGAAGTGTCTTTTTAGCGAAAATCCATTTTTGGTAGAAAAGTGTCGTTCCTGACTATTCGCACAGGCTAATAATCTGGGAAGACACTTTACGAACATGCATTAAGCCACGTTTTTTTCCAGAGTGCGGCTAATACACTGTGTTCTATCCTAATGTAGATAATCTTCTGGATTTCGTGCCCTATTACCAGAGGTTCACCTATCAAGCTGTCATTGGGGGAGGGTTTTCCGTGGATACTTTCTTTGTTCTGAGGTATGGCAAGAGAGAAATGTCGTCAATGACAACGGATATATGCACACATAGTTTATTTTTTTATTTATTTTTTGGTAGAATGTATCAGTACTCTTCTATTCCATAGTGTATATGTTCCGTTGACAGCTTTATCGCCCCAACGGTAGGGAAAAATAGAATGGCAATAAATAACAACAAACATTCATGTGTGTAAATATAACACTTATTTCAATTATTGTGCCTGTTAGCTCAGTTGATAGGGCGCTGGACAACAAATCCGAGGATCGCTGGCTCGATCCCATGCCGGACACATAACTTGTGGTCATGAAAGTTCTACGGCCATTTTTCCCCATCTCTGATTCAAGTTAGGTAGTTTGTCAGTTACAGGTATAAGTATCCGCATTCGGTAATGGTAAACCAGCTATCCCTGGAAAGTGTGATTTGATCAATTGACCGCCGTGATATGACTGAAATAATGTTTAAACTGCGAACAATATAAATATATATATATAAATGATAAGCACCATTTCGTCAAAAACTATTTCTTGTATTTAAAATATGTTCTGTTCTAAAGACGTTTTAAATATGTAACATCAAAGTTCACCGTCCTTAAAATATCACAGTAGAAAAAAAACTAATAATGCCTTTATAAAAAATGTTTATTTTATAAATTACCATCATATGTTACTGGAATTATGTGAAATAGGTTAAAGTATTATCGCTTTTTAAACACTTCATATACAGGTTTATTTAATATTATTTATTTCAAGTGTTAATTATAAGCAAGCTAAAACCAAATGTTAATTTACGTAATTTATTATTATTATTTCAGTGGTTTTCTGGTCACTTGGTTACAGCTAAAGGAAATGCACAAACGGAATAAATGCGCCCTCGGGGACTGGGTTATGTACTACTTTCACAGGTTTTGGAGGTGAGATGCATGTAATATAGAATGCAAAAAATAAAAAAGCTTTGATTCTTGTAAACACACAAGTGTTGTCTAATGACATGTTATAGACCTTAAATCATTAATAGCTAATAAATGAAGCCCTAAACTATTTTAAGGCCAAAATCATATTTTATGCCGTCCCGTCGGACATTTCAGTGATTTAAAACTTCACCCTCTAAAACAGTGGAAAATAACACCGATATGTGTCAATACTTTTCATAAAAGTGACGACTTTATTCTGACACCATGACTTTTTTTACTCGCGAGAAGTATCCAGTTTTGGACTAAGTGATCTAGATCTTGAGCCTTCATCGGTCTAAATGTTGCTTTATCATTTGACAAAGCGAGAATCAACTATGTTCATTATCAGAATTATTCTTTTACAAATATATATCTACGTGTAATATAGTATTAACTAAGTAATAATTCACGATTCCCACTTAGATGAAATGTTTATTTCTCGCCTAAAAATAGCGAATACTGTTTGAACACTGATTCTAAACGTAGATATAGGTGTAAATGTTAATTTATTTTCGCGATTTAATATGATCACACACACACGAAAACTCTTATTAAATAGATTGACGCCGATATACATGATGCTCCTGATGACGTTTGGTTGTCTGCACCAGTACATGAGATGGGGCCGTTTTCGAAATCGGAGCTTAATGCATGTGCGTAGAGTGTCGTACCAGATAAGCCTGCGCAATCCGCAGAGGCTAATAAGGAATGACACTTTCCGCTTAAATGTTTTTTTGTTTTTAAAGAATGTCTCTTATAAACGAAAATCCATTTAAGGACGAAAATGTCGTCCCAGATTAGACTTTGCTCACTGCACAGGCTAATCTAGGATGGCACTTCACGCACATTTATTAAACCCCCATTTCTCAGAGCGTGTCTCAATTTAGGTTGACGCCGATATACATGATGGTCCTGATGACGTTCGGATGTCTGTACCAGTACATGGGGTCCGGTCCGTTCTGGCCCAGCAAGCTCTGGTCTGCCGAACACTGCAAGACCGTCTGGTGGACCAACCTGCTCTATGTGAACAACCTCGTGTCTACTGATGCACAGGTTCGTACATGAACAGCCTCGTGTCTACTGATTCACATGTTTGTATGTGAACAACCTCGTGTCTACGGATGCCCAGGTTTGTATGTGAACAACCTCGTGTCTACGGATGCCCAGGTTTGTACGTGAACAACCTCGTGTCTACTGATGCCCAGGTTTGTACGTGAACAACCTCGTGTCTACTGATGCCCAGATTTGTATGTGAACAAACTCGTGTCTACGGATGCCCAGGTTTGTATGTGAACAACCTCGTGTCTACGGATGCCCAGGTTTGTACGTGAACAACCTCGTGTCTACTGATGCCCAGGTTTGTACGTGAACAACCTCGTGTCTACTGATGCACAGGTTTGTACGTGACCAACCTCGTGTCTACTGATGCCCAGATTTGTATGTGAACAAACTCGTGTCCACTGATGCCCAGGTTTGAACGTGACCAACCTCGTGTCTACTGATTCACATGTTTGTATGTGAACATCCTCGTGTCTACTGATGCCGAGGTTTGTATGTGAACAACCTCGGGTCAACGGATGCCCAGGCCCCGTCTTCACAAAACGATTTTGCAATCGAAAATTGATTTTAACTGACATCGATTTTCATTTTTGCCTATCAACTACAATGGAAATCCATTTTCAATGACAAGCAAAATCGATTTTAGATTGCAAAACATGTTTTGTGAACACGGGGCCAGGTTTGTATGTAAATAACCTCGTGTCTACTGATGCCCAGGTTTGTATGTGAACAACCTCGTGTCTACGGATGCCCAGGTTTGTATGTGAACAACTTCGCGTCTACGGATGCCCAGGTTTGTATGTGCATAACCTCGTGTCTACTGATGCCCAGGTTCGTATGTGAACAACCTCATGTCTACGGATGCCCAGGTTTGTATGTGAACAACCTCGTGTCTACTGATGCCCAGGTTTGTACGTGAACAACCGCGTTTCTACCGATGCTAAGGTTAGGGCACTAAGCGTACCATGTTGTTTTTTTTTACCAGACGTGCCTTTTTCTTTCGCACATGGGTCATCACCACGAACACTTTGGATTATATGAGCCTCATTCTGGGGAAACTGGGCTTAACGCATGTGCGTAAAGTTTCGTCCCATATTAGCATGTGAAGCCCGCACAGGCTATTCCGGGACGTTACTTTCCGCGTTTATGGAAATATTCGTTTGAAGGAAATCCAGAAGGAAACGAAAATCCAGTTAAGGAAGAAATTGTGATGACACTTTACGCACATGTATTAAGTCCTGTTTTCCCAGAGTGATGCTCATAGTTTCCTTAAGTTTTGGTGACAGAAATTGAGTTAATGCGTAGTTAATGTCCACACAGTTACAAAACCGTCAAAACAGATTGATAGTGAACACAATATATACTATGATTAAAAAAGGTCTGTCAAAAGTTTAAACACTTTCTGTTTGAATAGCTAAAGAACTGTTACCGACATCTCATGGTGTAACAAATTGAATCCAACCCACAAACAACCGAGATAATGTATTATAATTGACTGTGATTTTATAATCGCATTGATGTAAATTGAAACGATTATGATTGCAAGATGATACTTATTTTTGCCGATTGTCGACTATTTTTTGGTTGTTGTGTTTTTGTATGTAAATAATGTGTATGATTTGCTAAGTATACGCTTACACAGTTGAACTTTTTACGTTTGTACTTGTAAATTACAATTTCTGATTTTGCAAATGCCGCATTATATTTAATCAACTATTTTACCACGATTAGATGGTGTGATCATATAGGTTTTGGTGCGGTAATCGTGGACGAATCGCACATGCATTACGCCCGGTTTTGTCAGAACGAGGCTCATGGATAATTTGTTTATTTTCAGTGTATGGGTCACACGTGGTACCTGGCAGACGACATGCAATTTTACGTCATCACACCAATTTTTCTAGCCCTTATGTACATGTAAGTATCGAACATAAAGAAATCATTGCGAAATGTTATAAGAAGACGCACACACAATAAGATGTAGACTGTTTACATCATAATTAACAAACTAAGGTACAACAAAAAAATCACTTACATTTAAATAGTATATTCATATTACGAATGCCTTTACATATTAACACTGAATGCTATTGTTTTAACCCTACAGATGTCCTGTACCAGTAAAACAAACTTCGGAGTCATTTATTGTATGCTCTTTTGTAGTTTATATGAACATTTAAATTACTCAAAAGTGGTTACTTACTGTGTCAAAAGGTTATAATTTATAGTAAAATTATCGATATTTTTCATTGTGTCTTATTCCTGCTTCCCGAATTAATGCAGTAAATAAACGAAACATCAACGATGCCGTGCTTAAAATTGCGAAATGGCATAGTTATTTTGATGTCAATACGCTCTTATTCCCGAACAATTATGTAGTTAAACCCTTTTAAAGTGTAACCAAATTCTGACATAGCGTACAAAATAGAAAGTAAATTGTTTGGTTTCGTGATCATAGGTCATAAATACTACACTCGTTGCTGCGCTATTCCTAAACGGATTAATTTGTCTGATAACTCGTCAATTTAAATCGAGAATATAACGAAACCAACGAACATTTATCAATGGCGTAGGCATAATCGTTAGGCACTATGTTGAAAGTTTTGGACTTTTAAAAAGTAGTATTGGCGTAGTGCATATGGTGTCTGCCTAGCGACCGAGAGGTTACGGACTCGATCCCCAGTATGGGAGCGTTTTTTAGATCCCACCACGCCATCAAGTACTGGTTCTTCCCAGGGAACGGACTCTAGTGCGTTTCAATAAGCCTAAGGCTTTCTACGCAATCGAGCTTAAATAAATACAATTAAACATTTTGAAATGTTATTTCCAGCAAGCCGTTGATAGGGGCACTGTCCACGCTACTGTTGCTAGGTGTTGGAATAGGAGTAACCTACTGGAAGGAGCATGACGTAAACGGGAACTTCTTTTCGTGAGTGTAAATGTTTTCTATTAGTTCATATGACATATTAGCCTCGCTATGAGAAAGTAGGCCTCAATGCATGTGCGTAAATTGTCGTCCCAGATTAGCCTGTGCAGTCCGCAAAGGCTAATCAGGGAAGGCACTTTCCGACTAAACTGGGTTTCGATAAGTAGAGACTTTCTTTAAAAGAAAAATTCCATACAAGCGGAAATTATTGTCCCTGATTTTCCTGTTCGGACTGCACAGGCTAATCTGGGAAGACACTTTACGCACATGCATAAAGCCCAGTTTTTGCTTAACGAGACTTATATTTTTAAAACTCGTCAACGCAAACACCATACTTGTAAAAGCTATGTGATTTGAATTAGCATGAATACTGATCGTTAAAAAAATAATATATTAGAACACAGAAATACCAATTACTTATGATATGTTATTTGATCAATGCTATTTTTTGCGACCGGCACTGAACTGTATGCTAATTTGTTTTTGCAAATTGATTTAGAAATTGGTTGTGAGACCTCGCGTCGATGTTTATATACAGCATGAATTATTGAAGAATTTTAATAAGTCTTTTAATTGGCATTTTATATACCTTGGATATGCGTTTGTTATAAAGATACACATGTGCCAGATTAATTTAATTTATAAAAAAAATAATTTGTTATTGTTTTATATGATACATGCTACGCTTAAACAGCTAACACAATAATTATATGAGCCTCGTTCTTGGAAAATTCGGCTTCATGCATGTGCGCAAAGTGTCATCCCAGATTCGCATGTGTAGTCCGCACAAGCTAATAAAGGAAGACGGTTTCCGATTTTATGGACATTTTGTTAAAAGGAGGTATTTTCTAAACGAAAATCTAATTTAGGCGGAAAGTATTGTCCCTGATTACTATTTCAGGCTCATCTGGAACGACACTTTACGCACATGCATTAAGCCCAATTTTCAAACAATACAGCTTATATCCTTGCATTTAAGATATTATAAGTTATTGGCACACTTTTGCTTCAGAATGAAGTCGGACGGAGGCAAGTACTGGAAAGAGGTTTATACCGTACCATGGTGCCGAGTTGGTTGCTGGGCAATAGGCATGCTATTGGGACTACTGATATGCAAGAGGGGAAACAAACCGATAAGGAATAAGGTGAGCCATGGTTATGTTTCATTTGCCGTTGGTATGCTGTTGGGACTACTGATATGCAAGCGGGGAAACAAACCGATAAGGAATAAGGTGAGACATGGTTATGTTCCAATTGCCGTTGGCATGCTATTGGGACTACTGATATACACGCGTTGCAACAGGCCGAGCAGGAAAAAAAGGTGAGACATAATTATGTTTTAATAACCAAAATAAGTACAAAATACATTGTTTAGCTAAATCATGCTGTTAATACTCAAAATTTTGTAATCTACACTTTTGTTTGATTTTTTAGAGTAATACATGCTGAAAAGACAAATACAGAAACAAAAAGTAATTTATTCAGGTATATTAGAATAAGAACATTTATTTTAAACGACAGTTAGGCAAATATAATACATGCCAATCTCATGTATGCTGATGTTCTTCACAATTACAACAGCAAAGATAGATGTATATTACTCAATATATTAAATAGATGCATTTTGATGTTTGGTCTAATCGTTACTATATCTTCGTTACACGTTGTTGAATTGGAAAATTGGGTAATGATCAGTTTTATCTTTTTATACTGATGACTTTGCACCAGTAACATATAGTATTCAGATCTGTATATACGTTTACTGACAATATGAACTAACGCTTCTAAAACACTGATTCAATTACCGCATGAATTCCAAGAAAACTGAATAACGAAGGTTAGCATCATCATATTATGTGCCGATGCCACTATCGAACAAATGGCATTGCACCATTACCATGTATTGTACAAATTTGAAGATATATTTACCATGTGCCGAGGCCACTATCGAACTAATGGCATTGCACCATCACAATATATAATGCAAATCTGTAGATACATTTACCATGTGCCGAGGCAACTATCGAATAGATGGCATTGCACCATTACAATTTATAACGCAGATCTGTAGATATATTTACCATGTGCCGAGGCCACTATCGAACTTATGGCATTGCACCATTACAATGTATTATACAGATCTGTAGATACATTTACCATGTGCCGAGGCCACTATCGAACTAATGGCATTGCAACATTACAATGTATTATACAGATCTGTAGATACATATTCCATGTGCCTAGGCCTTATCGATCTAATGGCATTGCACCATTACAATGCATTATGCAGATCTTTACATGCATTTACCATGTGTCGAGGCTACTATAGAACGTATGGCATTGCAACATTACAATGTATTATGCAGATCTGTAGATACATTCACCATGTGCCGAGGCTCCTATAGTACGTATGGCATTGCACCATTACACTGTTTTATGCAGATCTGTAGATACATTTACAATGTGCAGTGGCTATTGTAGAACTTATGACATTGCACCATTACAATGTATAATGTAGATCTGTATATACATTTACTATGTGCCGAGGTCACTATCGAACTAATGGCATTGTACCATTATAATGTATTATGCAGACCTGTAGATACATTTACCATATGCCGATGCCACTATCGAACTAATGGCATTGTACCATTATAATGTTTTATTAAGATATGTAGATACATTTACCATGTGCCTAGGCAACTATCGAAATGATGGCATTGTACCATAACAATGTTTTATACAGATTTGTAGATACATTTACCATGTGCCTAGGCCATTATCGAACTAATGACATTGAACCATTACAATGAATTATGTAGATCTGTAGATACATTTACCATGTGCCGATGCCACTATCGAACTAATGGCATTGCACCATTACAGTGTATTATGTAGATCTGTAGATATATTTACCATGTGCCGAGGCCACTATCAAACTAATGGAATTGCACCATTTCAATGTATTATGTAGATATGAAGATACATTTACCATGTGCCGATGCCACTATCGAACTCATGGCATTGCAGCATTACAATGTATTATGCAGATTTGTAGATACATTACACATGTTCCGAGGCCACTATAAAATTAATGGCATTGCACCATTACAATGTATTATGCAGATCTGTAGATACATTTACCATGTGCCGAGGCCACTATCGAACTAATGGCATTGTACCATTATAATGTTTTATTAAGATATGTAGATACATTTACCATGTGCCTAGGCAACTATCGAAATGATGGCATTGTACCATAACAATGTTTTATACAGATTTGTAGATACATTTACCATGTGCCTAGGCCATTATCGAACTAATGACATTGAACCATTACAATGAATTATGTAGATCTGTAGATACATTTACCATGTGCCGATGCCACTATCGAACTAATGGCATTGCACCATTACAGTGTATTATGTAGATCTGTAGATATATTTACGATGTGCCGAGGCCACTATCAAACTAATGGAATTGCACCATTTCAATGTATTATATAGATATGAAGATACATTTACCATGTGCCGATGCCACTATCGAACTAATGGCATTGCAGCATTACAATGTATTATGCAGATGTTTAGATACATTAAACATGTTCCGAGGCCACTATCGAACTAATGGCATTGCACCATTACAATGTATTATGCAGATCTGTACATACATTTACCATGTGCCGAGGCCACTATCGAACTTATGGAATTGCACCATTTCAATGCATTATTCAGATCTGTAAATACATTTACCATGTTCCGAGGCCACTATCGAACCTATGGCATTGAACCATTACAATGTATTATGCAGATCTGTAGATACATTTACGATGTTCCGAGGACACTATCGAACTTATGGCATTGAACCATTACAATGTATTATGCAGATCTGAAGATACATTTACCATGTTCCGAGGCCACTTTCGAACTAATGGCATTGCACCATTACAATGTATTATGCAGATCTGTAGATATATTTACCATGTACCGAGGCCACTATCGATCTAATGGTATTGCACCATTACGATGTATTCTGCAGATCTGAAGTTACATTTACCATGTGCCGAGGCCACTATCGAATTAATGGCATTGCACCATTACAATGTATTATGCAGGTCTGTAGATACATTAACCATGTGCCGAGGCCACTATCGAACTAATGGCATTGCACAATTATAATGTTTTATGCAGATCTGTAGATACATTTACCATGTGCCGAGGCTACTATCGAACTAATGGCATTGCACCATTACAATGTATAATGCAGATCTGTAGATACATTTACCATGTGCCGAGGCCACTATCGAACTAATGGCATTGCACCATCACATTGTATAATGCAGATCTGTAGATACATTTACCATGTGCCGAGGCCACTATCGAACAAATGGCATTGCACCATTACAATGTATTATGCAGATCTGTAGATACATTTACCGTGTGCCGAGGCCACCATCGAACTTATGGCATTGCACCATCACAATGTATAATACAGATCTGTAGATACATTTACCATGTGCCGAGGCCACTATCGAACAAATGGCATTGCATCATTACAATGTATTATGCAGATATGTAGATACATTTACCATGTGCCGAGGCCACTATCGAACTAATGGCATTGCACCATAACAATGTATTATGCAGATCTGTAGATACATTTACCATGTGCCGAGGCCACTTTCGAACTAATTGCATTGCACCATAACAATGTATTATGTAGATCTGTAGATGCATTTACCATGTGCCGAGGCCACTATCGAACTTATGGCATTGCACCATCACAATGTATAATACAGATCTGTAGATTTATTTACCATGTGCCGAGGCCATTATCGAACTAACGGCATTGCGCCATTACAATGTATTATGCAGATCTGTAGATGCATTTACCATGTGCCGAGGCCACTATCGAACTAATGGCATTGCACCATTACAATGTATTATGTAGATCTGTAGATACATTTACCATGTGCCGAGGCCACCATCGAACTAATGGCATTGCACCATCACAATGTATAATACAGATCTGTAGATACATTTACCGTGTGCCGAGGCCACTATCGAACAAATGACATTGCACGATTACAATGTATTATGCAGATCTGTAGATGCATTTACCATGTAATAATGCTGCTAACACAGTCTTTGTATTTCCGTGTTTACGTGTCAACGAAACCCAACGGCGAAGGCTAACGTCATTATAGTATCTGCAAATGCCATTAAGATATTTGAATGGCTATCTCTTGCATGATTTATATGTAAGATCTTCTAAATTCCTCTTGTCTTGTTAATTTGTATTCTGAAAACGAGAATAAATATACGTATGATACGCATTATCATCATCGCATTGCAATTTAAAATAAATACAAATACAAATGATATTATAGTTAAATGTCGTAAACTTATTGTCTTAGCTAAGCCAACGTGCTACAGTTACAAGTCGAAAATACGTTAATTTAACTTGACAATATTTAAATAATACGTGCCTATAAAGGGAGAAAATGAAGTGTAACAGTCACATATTTGCACTCTCGCAAGCGCTCGTAAAACTATGTAAGTCCTCACTTTACTGAAAATAATAGTTCACGGTATAACCCGAAAGCTCACACATATCCAGTATGTTAATGGCGATAGTCCGCAGAATGGATGGTTGCAAAAGCTGAGTATTTCTATGGTATCCAGTCAACGTTCCAAAAAAATAAAATTTGGGCAAACAAGTTTTAGCTGAGGTCAATCAATCTTGGTTGCATACAATACAATGATGATTTTTTTTGTGTGGAAACAATGTTGATATTTATTATTTATAGAACCAACTGGGAAATATTGGGGGCATATACATTCAAGCCCAGTCAATTAATTAATACATGTTTTGAAGAGATGACACTAGTCTTTGCATTGTGTGTGATTGCTGTTTCCACTGTTAACACATCATCGATTCCGCGTAAGGGTATTGGCAACAAAGACGGCATCACATTCGCTTATGGTAGAAATCAAGAGAGCCGCGTTCTGGGAAAACTTAGATAAACTCATGTGCGTAAATTGTCGTCCCAGGTTAGCATTTGCGGATTGCAAAGGCTAAACAGGGACGACAATTTCCGCTGTAATTGCATTTTTTGTTTAATGGCAGTCTCTTATTAACCAAAATCCAGTTTAGGCGGAAAGTGTCGTCCCTGATAAGCCTGTGCGGACTGCAAATGCTAATCTGAGATGACACTTTACGCAAATGCCTTAAGCCCCGCTTTCTCTGAACGCGGCTCATCTTTGTTTCAGGCTCTGGTTCTAGCTGGATGGATGGCAGCTGCAGCCACTGCCTTGGCCATCATCTATTCACCGTACGGGGAGAACAAAGACGGGGGCGAGCCCTGGACGCGCACCCAGAGGGCGTTCTACGAGGGGCTGGGACGCCCTGCTTGGGGTCTATGCATCGCTTGGGTGATATTTGCCTGTCATACGGGATGCGGAGGTTTGTGAATGATTTATGTATGTTTAAGCAAGATTTTTGTTTTGTTATACATAGAAATGTTTATACGAAAATTCCATATAATCTGAAGAGTTTCAGTCCCATATAAGATAATCTGGGACGACATTTTGCGCACATGCATTTAACCCAGTTTTCCCAGAGTGAGACTTATTTTAATTATAGGCATAATCAACTCGTTGCTGTCCTGGAACGGCCTGATTCCCCTCTCCCGCCTCGCCTACGCCGCGTATCTCGTCCATCCGATCGTCATGGAGGTCTACTTTTCCTCGCGGAGGAATCTTTTCCACGTCAATGATTACAGTATAGTGCGTATCAATATGGGACTTTAATAATTGCTGAATGCTTTAAGTCCCTAAATGATTACATTGCCCTGTAAATTCTAAATAAAAATCATTTAAATGATTTCAATATAGTGCGTATCGATATGGAGGTTTTAATTATTATAGAATAAATATGCCTCTCGGCTTCTTACATTGAATTGTAGATACAAAGTATAGACTTTGCATTATGAAATGTATATTCTGGCCATGTTTCGTCCTGCATGACACTGTAATAACGTTTTAATCGTTTTTTACGCAATATATAAAAAATAATTCAAAAGGATATTTCAAACTTGCAAGTCTTATTTCATAACAAAAAATGGTATACTCCTTTGACTTTAATTTATTTCAAAACTTAAATCCGTTGTTCAGCATGATGAAAATTGCAAGACATATCAATTTAATGGCACAAGAATATAATGGATATGCCCATACAACAGTCTTAAAGGAACATGTTGTATTAAAGGTTCGACTGCAATACTATATAATTTATAATAAAAAATAAGGATAGCATTAATCATTGCTTTTACTCATCGATTTCATTTTGCATATAAAAACGATTTATAATTGTTTTAGATATACCTGTTCCTGGGCCATTTTGGTATGACGTACATGGTGTCATTTGTTGTCTCGCTGATGTTCGAGGCCCCGGCAATGGGATTAGAAAAGGTCCTGTTCAGACCAAGTCGAAAATCTTAACCGACATGACTAGTTGAGATCAGCAGATGTGTGCATTTTGGTACATTTTTGTATAAATTAAAAGTCTTTACTGACATGTCATTACATGTAGCGGTCTATGGAACTTTGGTAGTTTATGCACCTTTTTGTACACATTAAAATTACATATGTGATACTTCTTGCAATGTTTTACCGTATTTGTATATTAAGGTTTTAGAGCTGTAATGAACTTCGCGTAAAACAAGATGGTGATTCAATTCGCGACAGTATAATTAAATAAAAAGTGCCTTTGTGGTGTTAAGACAGTGCTTTGGCTTAAACTTCTAGAGGCCTCAGGTGAGAATCCCTTTTTTATGCCCCCTTCTTCAAAGAAGAGGGGGTATATTGTTTTTGGCCTGTCTGTCTGTCTGTCATTGTATGTGTTTGTCTGTCCCAAAACTTTAACCTTGGTCATAACTTTTGCAATATTGAAGATAGCGACTTGATATTTGGCATGCATGTGTATCTAATGGCGCTGCACATTTTGAATGGTAAAAAGTCAAGGTCAAGGTCATCCTTCAAGGTCAAAGGTCAAACATATGGGTGAAAATCGCTCAAAAGGGGGCATAGTGTTTGACAAAGTTGATTTCATAATTATCTTAGACAATTCCAAATATGAATGTGTTGTTAAATAATTTATAATAAATGCCATAAAAATAGGAAAAAGGGTAAACACATCACACTATTTATTTTTTTTAATATTTCCCCCGTTTTTTACTGCAATGTTTATTATAAGTTTTAGGGGAGTAATTCCTCCCTAACATGCAAAGATATTGCCATATCCAATATGAGATCATTATGTTTTCTCTAACATTTTTACATATGTTAACATATGTGTGCACAATTCTGTATGAAAACTACGCTATTCGTAATATTGTTATTGTTAAGATGAGTAACATGAACTGAGAATTACAAACAGTTCGGGTCCTATTGTTTTCTTGTTAGTAGTTAATCATATTAGTTAATGAAATAAGATATGTTTAACACGTTTATGCAACTTATAAAATTCTCAAATTTAGCATGGTAAAGGCATATTAGTTTATGGCAAACGTGGATGCCCTTGCAAGTAAGGCACAAATGGTGAAATTAAAATATTTTTCTATTATTCAATCAAGGATACAAGATATACAACTTTTATTTTTAAAGTTTGGTATTTTCGTTTTTGTGTGTGAAACAATCTTGTTTTAAATTACTTATGACTAGAGTTTGGTATGATTTTTTGGTTTTACGAGGGGAGATAACAACATTTAGGTGATTGAAATTTCTTTAGTCCACTTGCTATCCTTCATGTTATCGTCATAATGCCTTTATACATACATATATAGGAAAATGAGTCTCGCTTAATCAATATGTATGCTCATGAGAGTGAACTTTGTATATAAATGGTTTAGAAAAAAAGGGAAAAAAGAAACTTGGAATGTCATACAATCATTAATTGTTTGTTAATTGTTTCTTTAACTTTGACTTAGGATGCAGAATACCGCAACAACATGCGAAGAAAGAACCAACAATAAAAATATCGCATTACAGTTCTAAAACCTTAACAGAGGCTTTTGTACATTTAAATCATCGAATAGCTGTATATATTTCTTTTTGTTTTTATTCTGTGTAAAATTGTTAATACGTATGCAGTTGTGGTTGTTTTTACGTTTTTCACAGGAATAATCTCTTTGAATGCACAGATATTATACAGTGAGTTCGTCATATAATTTTATATAATCAGAGCAGAAAACTTCCTTATCTGAAAGAACTTTATTCGTCCAATTTATTTACGAGTAATTGCAAAGGGAAGTAAACCCTATACTATTATGCCAAAAGACAACATTTGTTGGATCCCATAACATTATATCTGATCCTGTTAAGTAAGTTGATAATGTAAATGACCGATACTAAGACGGCTTTTTGTTCACCTGCTTAGTAAAAGAAATATGCCTATGTTTAATTTGTGTGTTTGGCAAGCATGTGAGTAATGAACATTTGTAATTGTTGCGCAAAACTAGATACATTATTACAAATACGAAGAATTCTTAAATACGTGTGACATTTATTTATTCCTTGTTATGTGTCGATTTTTTAAGCTATTAAAATGAGCTTTGGATTTTATCTGCAATGTTTTCAAATTCTTTTATATGTAAATATGTTTTGGCATGGCTAAAATAAACATAAAGTTACATAATTTAATAATGATATACTTGTACGGTTTGTTAATTAACGGTAAACATTTTNCATGTGACTGCGTTAACATTTGGAAACTATGTATGGACAACTGCATATATCTATTTCAGTAAATAGTTTAGTAAAATTAGGCGTTTGATTGTCTTTCTTGTCGTGAAACCACGAGTCCATATTAAACAAGAATACAAATATGTGTCGCTCTGTAAAAGTGCGTTTAATGCATGTGCGTAAAGTGTTGTCTCAGATTAGCCTGAGCAGTCTGGGTGGCTTTAATAATTACCATATAGACGTTGTCTGGTAGTCCGCTTGGCACAAGACGACTGAATAACAGTCCGGATGGGTTTAATAATTACCCTATAGACGTTGTCTAGTAGCCCGCTTTGCCAAACGACTGAATATCCCCAGAGCAATTATGATTACCAGCTATGGTTTTAAGGCATTTTATATAATATTATAAGCCAACATTCAACATAATCAGAACTTGTATTTGAAACTTTTTTGTT
>VMBQ01006738.1:44133-54580 GCA_007657795.1 Dreissena rostriformis | reverse complement strand
AGAACATACTATACCCAATATGTCAAAATTAATACAAAAGCAGTTTCACGTCTGTGTCATTGAATAAACAATCTCAAGCACAAACCTCCGAAATAGGCGTAAGCTCAGTACAGTACGGTAATTTTGAGATACAATTTTGTAAAGAAATTAATAATAACCGTAATTACAATAACAGGTAAAATTAATCTAACAATCGTACCGGTCAAAAGGGCAGCAACGTAGAGGATACCAAACACTCAAGCGGCGTCTGCGTACATGATCGTAACACTTCGATGTTCTTTTGGCGAGGTCACAGAAATATTTAAATAATGCAATCCCCTCGAATGTATACATTCACATAGGACACACGCGATGCGACCGGTTGAATTTCAATCGCTTTACTGAAATCAAATCTGGGATGGATTGGTGAACGCTCATCATCAAATAAAACGGGTGTAAACGGGTCACGTGACAGAAGAGCCAAGCCATCAATCCGGCGATCCAATTAATTGGTCACCTAATTAACCCATTTATGCCTAGCGTCTAGAAAAAAAAGGCCTTGGCAAACAGCGACGACCCAGATGAGACGCCGCATTATATCTGGGTCTGCGCTGTTTGCTTAAAGGTATTTCTGTAAGAAATATTCTAAATAAAGAAATAAATATACTAGACATCCCTCATTTTGGAAATAAATTGATCCAATTAAGAAGGATGGGAGAGTCCACTAGGCATACATGGGTTAAGTATTTATATCGTTCACCAATTGCTGCAAGTTAATCCATTGGATATGGACAATTTAAGAAAGATTATAATAGGATTAATTTCGAGTACATTTGTAAAAAAGTGTTCACAACAAAAATATAATAGGATAATGTATGAGCGGGACATTCGGACAAAATTATGTTGGTACACACATTACTGGTCGAGAATGTAAAGGACTGAGCGATTTCAAAAGGCCTGAAGTGAAACTTTTTTTAAACTCTGAATTTAACAATTAATAGAATGGCATATACTAACGGATACAACTTGTTACTAATAACAAGACAATTATGTATCATGCTGAGATACAAAAAAAATAATTATTATGGAGACTGTTTATTACTATAACATGGGGCTTTAAACTTCGTCTTGTTACTACACAGACGCAAACGGATTTAATAATGCACGAAACGAATAAATTAGCCCGCAGTCATTTGATTTTAATGCAAACCATAAAAAGCGCATGCGCAGAAAAACGGATGTTGGCGTGTTCCATCTATCGAAATGTTTTTACAAAGTGAAAATGGGGCTAGACAGTGTACATTAGAACAGTTTTTTTAAAAAGTGTTTTCTTTTTTGTGTGAAAATAATATAGTTTGCTTATTGATATGGCTACTTACTAAAAGTAGCATAATTTTGTTTAGCTCTATATATACCGTTTGCTTTTATTGCGATCGACATGTTTGTATAAGACTGTATTGCAATACGACACTACTACTTACTGTATATATGTGTCGTGTTCTGAGAAAACTGGGCATAATGCTTGTTCGTAAATTGTCATCCCATATTAGCCTGTGCAGTGCGCACAGGCTAATCAGGGACGACAATTTCCGCTTTTATGGAATTTTTCGTTAAAATGATGTCTCTTCTTAGCGAAAAACCAGTTTAGGCGGACAGTATCGTCCCGGATAAGCCTGTGCGGACTGCACAGGCTAATCTAGGATGGCAATTTACGCACAAGCATTATGCCCAGTTTTCTCAGAACACGACTCATATGTCTAGTGGTTTTTGAGTATCTAAAGTATTATATATGATTTATCTATAATAATGGTGAACATGCCTCGTTACAACCTATTGTAGATAAACATTCATAACATTTTTATTTTCTCCGTATCTTCATCAATACACATATATCAATAATTTATTAGGAATTTAATGCCTTTAATTATCTTCTCTAATTCCGCTTTCGAAAATTCAAGATAACTTCGCATTATTAAAATGTAAGAGCCCAAATCAAAGACACCAACGTTTTCTTCTATAGTATTTTTCTAGCAATGATTGAGCATACCATTGTTCTTCCGCAGTTAATTTATTTTAACGAAAGTATATTTTAAATTCAAGTATTGGATAATGGATTGCTCTATTTATGATAACTTTATCGGAGTCAAACCTGTTCACTGGGAAACATAACAATAATACATATGAACACCTCTGTACTGTAGATGATCTTATTTGCAAAAAATAACGTGACCAAGTAGTTACTCGGATAAAATATAAGTCGTGTTCTGAGAAAACTGGGCATAATGCATGTGCGTAAAGCATCGTCCCAGATCAGCTAATCAGGGACGACACTTTCCGCTGTTATGACATTTTTAGTTTAAATGAAGTCTCTTCTTAGCAAAAATCCAATTTAGGCGGAAAGTGTCGTCCCTGATTAGCCTGTGCGGACTGGATTAGCCTGTGCGGACTGCACAGGCTGATCTGGGACGACACTTTACGCACATGCATTATGCCCAGTTTTCTCTGAACACGACACAAATATAAGTCCGTTGACATAGCGCTTCTGAAATTCATTGTGATAACAAACTAGACAATGTGGCCTGGGTCAATAATTGAGCAGGGGAACACTTTAAAGTGACTAAAGTACCAACAGTGTACGAGCAGGAATTTTGATTAACAGAACAAAGTAAAATAGTTATAGTTGATATAGTTAAAGTGAAAAGTTATAGCTGGAAGACTTCCAGTTTCACAACTATTTATCCAAAATGGTTATTATATGAGCCGCGTTCTTGGAATCCTGGGCTTATGGCATGTGCATAAAGTGTCGTCCCAGTTTAGCCTGTGCAGTCTGCACAGGCTAGTCACCGACAACACTTTCCGCGTGTATGGTATTTTTCGTTAAAAAGAAGTCTCTACTGATAGAAAATTCAGTCTAGGCGGAACGTGTCGTCCCTGATAAGTCTGAGTGGATTGTTTACAGGCTAATCTGGGACAACACTTTACGCACATGCCTTAAGCCCAGTTTTCCCAGAACACGGCACATATGTACGCATTAAACAATGAGGAACTCACCCATTGAATACACTTGAAAACACTATTGCTAATTTATCGGCCTGTTAGTTTCTGTTTTTACATATTTATACCTATATTATTCTCATAAGGGTGTTTTAAAATGAAAGCAATCACATTAGAACATTGAGTATCACGCATTTCCTTTGTAAATTTAAAATGAAAACAAAAATCTGCTTAGAACAAACAGGATCCCGCATTCCCTGTGTAAATGATATTGTTAAGTATCACATCTAAAGTTGTACATATCTACACAAGATACAAAACCAAGATGCTCAGTCGGAAGTCGATGACAAGGACACATCCGAAATCACTAACAATAGATCTCACGCCACTCAAGTTGTTTGTGCTATTTGGTCGCAACGCTGCGAACTTCAGTACTATTTCTGTGATTCACACCTCCAAATGATACATACAACAAGGTAAGCCTTTCAGATTTTTCTCCGATGTATGAGCCACGCCCTCGGAAAACTGGGTTTTATGCATGTGCGTAAAGTGTCGTCCCAGATTAGCCTCTGAATTCCGCTCATGCTTATCAGGGACGACACTTTCCGCTGTTATTGTATTTTTCGTTTGAAAGAAGTCTATTTTTAACGAAAATCCAGTGTTAGCGGACAGTGTCGTCCCTGATAAGCCTGTACGGAATGAACAGGCGAATCTGGGACGACACTTTTCGGACAAGCATAAAACCCCGTTTTTTCAGGGCGAGGCTCATACATAAAACTTGTAATAAAGACACCAAGTACTGGTCCGTCCCAGGGTAGGGCCTCAAGAGTGTTTCTATATGCACAGGGATTTCGTTGCAATCAATATTAAAAATAGGTTTACACTGAACTATTCCAACTTATATTCTAAAATTATTTAATAAGGCTTCGGCAGTATACAGAAACGAATCCAACTGTTTTCAGTTAAGTTGGCTTTACCCAGATTAAAAAAAGTTGTGTAATTGTAGAATCAATAGTTGTGTTTATTTTACGATACAGGCTAGTAACACCACGCGAACTGCCGTGAAAAGTACGTGATTTCCTTGAAAATGAGCACTGATCACATGACATCGTTACGTTATCTCGTTGATCGTCNTACAGGCTAGTAACACCACGTGAACTGCCGTGAAAAGTACGTGATTTCATTTAAAATGAGCACTGATCACATGACATCGTTACGTTATCTCGTTGATCGTCTGCATATCCGGCGCCGGCGGGTGGCCGCGTCGACGTCTAATCAAAAGCGAGTTTCTAGCACGGCGACTTTATCACCACCGTTTCCGGTTTCACCAGATAGCAGGTGCTCGGGAGAGAGCAATGTGTTCATACACGATGGACAGCTTTTTCATAATTTCCTCTCACCGACATGGCAACCGAAATCGCCGAACTTCATGCGCAAAGCATCCGACACGCAAGAAACCGGGCTCAAACTGTAAAGAAAAGACGGTGTGTCAACTTCCGGTAACGATGCTTCAAATCAAACAAACAAGCCCGACACAGAATCGTTCCGTTCAGAACTAAAATTCACGTTTGCTTACGTGAATAACAAAACTTCTATCGACAATGTAACTGAGCGTGTCCCGATGAATTTATCCGCCAGCAACGGCGATCACATGGCCGAGTGTTCGCCTAAAGTGTGGAGGGAGGGGCCGATGGCGTCGCCGCGTCGACCCTTGTCGCATTCAAAGTCCGTACCGTTATCGCCCCTTCTAGTGACGCCGGAGAGAACGTCCCGAATGTGGCAGGATACACACCGGAAGTTGGGAATGCTGGCGGCAGATCTGATAATAAATTATAACTTACACGTAATAGAGTTTCTTCAGAATGATTTGTTTTTATTTGTAACATATTCTACCTGTAAACAACCAGCTTACAATAATTATTTGCGCTGTAAACATGTCCGTATGTAAGATGAATTTAATAAGAATATATATTTAGGTAAAAAGAAATTCATTAAAAAAAAATATTGCTTATCAACGGAGAAAAAAACTAGTTTGTTTTTCATTGTTGGCATGAGTCATGTTAAGTATTAGTTGTATACAGACACCTGTCATTAGGGTACGACTTCTTTATTGTAAACGCCAGCAGTCAGTAAATCGATTGGACTATAATTTTAATGAGAATTGATTATAAAAATAAGTTTAAAACAAAATTAAACGCGTCATATGTTTGTAAATTTAAAGTTAAAAAGGAGAATTAGATTATTATACTTTTTCAATTAGATAAAACACTCATTTAAAGTATCTCTTGACTTTTTTTAGCTATAAAAAGATAGTTGTTCCTTAAAATAAAACATTCACTTGCGTTTAGATTCTTGCTTGAAAACAGTATTTCTATGCCACCGGTGTTTTAACATTTTTCTTTCACCCTCTATGACTAGGTGAGCTTAAGAAAGGCCGACGAAGAATTGGCGAAGAAATTTCTTGACATTTACTCCGAAATACAGACTTTGAAAATGAAACGTTCCTGCGTCACACATTGCGCGCTACTCGATGAGGCGTATTACTCCGCGGAGTTTGCGGATGAAGTTCCGGACGTGTGTGATGCGGCTCCGAAATCAATAAATAAACTTCTACTCAGTAAAGGCGTTACAAGCTTCAATATTTCTAACAGAAGGTTTTCTTGCAGCTAACAGAACGATACTCGATAAGTTTTAGTCTATTTTGTTATAAATACAACGCATATGTTTGCTTGGATATTTGCCTTATTTCATCGCCTTGTACCCCAGTGCTATATTTCCTATGTAGTGAGTTTATCTATATTACTTACGCAATTTCGGTCATCTAAATTACTCACACATTTCCTATACAAATTATGCATTTCAAAACGGGTTTACTGTATGCGTTCTGTAGTCCAAAACGTTCAAATGTCCTACTTTAGTCATAGGTAATTTGAAAATTGCAGTTAACAGCTGTTCATTACCATAACCATTATATAAGCATCGCACTGGGAAAACCGGGCTTAATGCATATGCGTGTCAACCCAGTCCGCACCAGTAAGCTAATCAGGGACGAAACATAGCGAGAATCCAATTAAGGTGGAAAATGTAGTCCCTGATAAGCCTGTGCGGACTGCACAGGCTAATCTGGGAGGACACTTTACGCACATGCATTAAGCCCGTTTTCCCAGAACGCTCATTTACATATACTCGCAAATTACTAAGTTTCCAAGCAGCGTTGAGGGTCAGTGACGAAATTGTTATATTACAAATGAGCTTCGTTCTGGATAAACTGGGCTTAATGCAGGTGCGTAGTGTCCTCCCAGATTAGCCCGTGCAGTCCGCGGAAAAGCTGAACGTGTCGTCCTTGAATAGCCTGTACATAAGCTCGTTAGTTTCCTGGTAATTTCGACGAAGTTGTGACCGCTCGAATTTTTCCGTTCGCGTTCTTTTCCCTCGCCGATATTTATATTTTAGACTTTTTCCAAATACATGTAGTATAGTGTTGTAAAGAAATACAATAATCGACATTTTTAAAACGTACTTAGAAGTTTGAACACACCCCTTTATTTATCCTGTCTTTTAACATTGTGAAGAAAGACATTTTAAAATCCAAGGTTTAGGCGAGTATTTTCTTCCTGATCTGTGTCGGTATTATTTGAACATATTGTTGATTATGAACTCATCATTTTCACCTATTTAATGAAGTTTAAAATAGCCCTTCGGATTATGCAAAAAACATTACCACAGAGAAAATTTTCAAGAGTGCGCAGGCTAATCTGGGACGACACTTTAAGCACATGCATTATGCCCAGTTTTCTCAGAATGCGACTCATTTAATGAAGAGTCAAGCTCAAAATGAATGACTCTTTTTCTGAGCTTGAGATAAGCTAATATCATATTTTCTTTGGCATGTTTATTTTTGATGACAAACATATTTGCTAAACATGTTATATATTGATAATTAACACATTGAGTAAGAATGATATGGCACAAGTGTCCAATGTGCTTCAAATCAAATATACATTAATATAATGTCCCAGACATACACGGATTTATGCAATTAGCATAAAAGCTTACATTCAAAAAACTGAAAATGATAAAAATGAAATTGAGAACAGCGTTTTACGTTTTCTTTTCTTATTGTAAACTACTTTGTAATAAAAAAATAATAGAAGTATAAGTCCAAAACACTTTTGGACAACAACTGATAAACCTGGTGAAAAATACATAATTATATTATGATATAATAAAAAGAATGAAGAAAATGTNACTACTTTGTATAAAAAAATAGAAGTATAAGTCCAAAACACTTTTCGACAACAACTGATAAACCTGGTAAAAATTACATAATTATATTATGATATAATAAAAAGAATGAAAAAATGTTGTATTAAAAATATACACCACATGACAAAGAATAAAAAATGAATAATGAAGGTAGTAAATGGAAAGAAAATCACAGTGAATATTTACATCATCACATTGAATACAATAAAAGTTAAAATTCCTGAAAATCCTGCATGGAAACAAACATACATGCTCAAATAAATGTGAATCAGAAAATGGTTCCAGACTTAAAAGAAATAGTGACTNTGAACTTGAGATAAGCTAATATCATATTTTCTTTGGCATGTTTATTTTTGATGACGAACATATTTGCTATACATGTTATATATTGATAATTAACACATTGAGTAAGAATTATATGACACAAGTGTCCAATGTGCTTCAAATCAATTATACATTAATATAATGTCCCAGACATACACGGATTTATGCAATAAGCATAAAAGCTTACATTCAAACAACTGAAAACGATAAAACTGAAATTTAGAACAGCGTTTTACGTTTTCTTTTCTTATTGTAAACTACTTTGTATAAAAAAAATAGAAGTATAAGTCCAAAACACTTTTGGACAACAACTGATAAACCTGGTAAAAAATACATAATTATATTATGATATAATAAAAAGAATGAAGAAAATGTTGTGTTAAAAATATACAACACCACATGAAAAAGAATAAACAATGAATAATGAAGGTAGTAAATGGAAAGAAAATCACAGTGAATATTTACATCATCACATTAAATACAATAAAAGTTAAAATTCCTGAAAATCCTGCATGGAAACAAACAACAAGCTCAAATAAATGTGAATCAGAAAATGGTTCCAGACTTAAAAGAAATAGTGACTGTAAACCCTTCACAACTCACATATCAAGGGGTGAACGGAAGACTGTTGTAACTCATATGAAATAAAGAAGGAGATACAACAGTAAACCCTTCACCACTCACATATGCATTTTGACGTGTTTGTAGTCCCTTGGAAAATCAAATTCAATTAAAGACCTTTCTTTTTAGATTAAAGGTGTAAAGGCTTCATTCCCAACCCTAATATACTGATGAGCAGCAAACAGCATAAAACCTGAACAGCCACCGACTTACTCACAGGCAATCTCGGCGCAGAGATTTGACTGGAGCCATGTGGTACAATAATTTTCACATAGTTTTTTTGTACTTTTTTAATTTAGTTATATTTTTTATGATGAACCTAAACTTATACACTATTTTCAAAATATAAACAGAAAATAATACTACTTTTCATAATAAATTATGTTAAAAATAAATAAAAAATCCTTCCAGATCTGGAAGGATTCTCTTGTGATGGCAGGAATTGTATATGACAGCATGAAACGACAACTCTGCATAGAGATTGACTCACAGGCTCTTTTATGCTGGTTGCATATATACCCATTTTCACTTTGCTTCTGAGTGGAAAAGGGAGAAACAGTTAACATTATTCGGCTGGTAAAAAATTAAGTCTTAAAAGCGGTATTTTTTTGCACTTATATTTTTTTACTTGATGTTTCGGAAATCGTATGATTTTATGCTTTCCGGTGGTTTAGAGAGAAATATCAGTGAATTAAAACATTATTCACTGTTTGAAGTAGTGACAATTAACAGTGAAAATTATCGATAATTTTCACTACTATGCTGTGAAATGATGTTGTTTTCATGACGTTACAACGCCATTTTTTCAGCAAAAAATATCATTTGTATAAAGCATAAAATAAAAATAAAATTTGTTTGATTTGGTGGAATATCGATTTTAATTCACTTGTGATCATACATTTTTTTTTTCTATTATCACTTGAAATCGTATTCCACCAAATCCAACATATATCCTCTATTTTTTTGTGCAAAGTTGAACTTCTGATGAAAACCTGGTAGACATAAATTNTTGTTTGATTCGGTGGAATATCGATTTTAAATCACTTGTGATCATACAATTTTTTTTTCTATTATCACTTGAAATCGTATTCAACCAAATCCAACATATATCCTCTATTTGTTTGTGCAAAGTTGATCTTCTGATGAAAACCTGGTAGACATAAATTGCGACATAACATTGACAAATTAAATATTTACACGCACAAAAAATCCAAAGAAAACAGCAAATAACAATTAAAAACTTATCTTTCACAAAAATAATCACACCACACACTGTGCAATTCATGCAAAAATATTTCACTCAAAACGTCACTAATACAGCCCATAAAATTGCTTTTAATCCACTTATTAAGTTTGAAAAAAAAACTACGCAACAATATAACATGCACATGACTGCAACTCAACAATAAAAAGCAAATAAAGAGTATATATATTCCAGTTATGCTTTGAATATCATACAAATAAATTAAATTACACAATAAGCAAACTAGGAACCATACGAAACAAATTTAAAAATATGCAATTCGGTTATACAATAAGGCTTAAATAACGCTACAAAAATAAATAATCAATTAAACAAATAAAGGTTAACACCTTTTTAGCATTTTTGCTTATCGTGCTAAATTTGTGTTGAACAATATGAAGTCTATATTGAGTAAACATTAATGGCATTTAACCATATAATTCTACATTATACTTTCTTAAGTACAATTAAAAACAACTAATACATGCTTAATAAACTAAGTACTTTTGCTTATAAAGGTGAATTTATGTCAAACAATAGGAAGCCTATATTGAGTATACTGGTACAAAATTGGCATGTTAGTTACCATATAGTTATTCAAAAAAGTTCATCCTAATACTTTCTTATGTACAATTAAAAACAACTAGTTCATGCTTAATAAACTTTTAGTACTTTTGCTTATCATGCTAAATTTGTGTCTTACATAATATGAACTCTTTCCAATCTTACCTAGACTGAGTATATAATAGCGACATTTAAACATAGAATTCCGCTGAATAATATATCATAATACTAACTTTCATACAATTACAACAGAGTGTCTCACCTGAGAACACATGGAACGCAACTTATAAACAGGTAATGTACACAAGGCTTCACCATAGAAAAACTGCCCAAACACCTACCAGTTATGTTTATGAACATCCCAAACACCTACCAGTTATGTCTGCCCAAACACCTACCAGTTATGTTTATGAACTGCCCAAACACCTACCAGTTATGTTTATGAACTGCCCAAAC
>VMBQ01006738.1:0-40981 GCA_007657795.1 Dreissena rostriformis | reverse complement strand
TTTAGTGTTCGTGTGTCGTATGAATAGATATCAGTGTGGGACATAAACATGGAATTAATTGCAACACGAACAATTAAAAAACAACCATTTTGTATCTACATACATCCATGTTACCAGAAAACATCTCGTTTTGAAATTTGGCTTTTGCTACATGTATAAGGAACATTGACTTTTTATTGGGTAACTTTATTTAACGAAATACTTTACGAAATTTCCGTTGAATTTTTAGTATTAATGTTACTTCAAAAGGTTGACTGGTTTTCATGTAAACTTTTAGAATTGTTATTGAATCCAATTACAATCATATCATGTCTAAGGTGTGAATAAACCAATTTTCTATGGACTGTCAACCGAGGTTAAATAAATATTTATAAAATATTCATTTGTCTTCGCAATTATTGCACATAATATCGTAACAGGAACTGAAAAATATTTTCGCAAGTGCTTGCAAACATTGAAAATATGTTCAATATCCACAATACATCTACTGATTCAGACAATTAAAGATATCAAGTTCGCAGTGTTACCTTGACAGGAGGTTTCCTGGTAATGTGGGAAACAAGGAAGTTCATAGCGANTTCAATATCCACAATACATCTACTGATTCAGACAATTCAAGATTCAAGTTCGCAGTGTTACCTTGACAGGAGGTTTCCTGGTAATATGGGAAACCAGGAAGTTCATAGCGATGTCCTCACAGTTCATGTACTCATCCACTTTCTCCCGTATTGCTGCCGTCATTGTGTAACTGTACAGGTACGAGTAGTACTGGAAACAACAGTGAGAATTTGCCCCTTTGAGCGCTGGAACCGGATTTTGAAGGCCTTTGCAAACAGTTTGGATCCAGATGAGACGCCACAGAACGTGGCGTCTCATCAGGATCCAAACTGTTTGCTATTCTGATAGTATTCTTTGAAAAAAAAATCAAAGAAAATGCTAATTTTAGAAATTTAGCAGACAACATTTTAGCAGACGACAAATTTCCCAGCATGCAAAGGGTTAATGATATGAGCCTCACTCTGGGAAAACTGGGCTCAATGCATGTGCATAAAGTGTCGTCCAAACAGGATAATCAGGGACAAACCTTGACATGACAATCAGGTGGCAAGACTTCCTCATGCTTTAAGTACATTGCTTTGATGTGACAAACATTGGTAGCAAGTTTCAAGAAAATCATTCCAAGGGTATTGAAGATATTGTGCAGACACTAAACACTTAAACAAAAATTAATACATGCATCAAAACTAAAGGGCTAAAGTTTAATACTTAGAAAAAGAGCAACAACTTTATCAAAATGCTAGAACCCTGTGGCCATCCAGATAATTATTCATATTCCTGAAGCTTATATTGTATGTAAGAGATCCACAAAGTGTTCTGTTTTTTTTCCCAATTTCTGAGAAAACTGGGCTTTATGCATGTGCGTAAAGTGTCGTTTTAGATTAGCCTGCACAGGCTTATCAGGGACCACACTTTCCGCTTACACTTGATTTTCGTTTAAAAGAGAACTTCTTTTATAGAAAACATTCTGAAAGTATCATCCCTGATTAGCCAGCCTAATCTGGGACAACACTTTACGCACATGCATTAAGCCCATTTTTCTCAGATTGAGGTTCAAAAGTCCACTCACCTTGTGGAAAAATGCGGCCCCAGTGATGACCATGGACATCTCACACGTGTAGTTGGAGTTGTATTGCCAGCCACCGTGGCGCGGGTTCCAGGCGTGGTAGCGGCCTGGAAAACCCACGATCCGGTCCCTTTCCTCGCGCCATACCCTGCAGAGACAACACAGGGATTTCAATTGAAGCAGAATTATGCTTTTTGATGCAAGCATTTTGCAATTCCGTCACTTTTGACTCCTCAAAATTATTTACCTTGCATCATTTTGATATGTTATACAAAGCAACATTTGCAGAGCAATCAACACATATACAGTAACAAAATATCTAGACTTCAGTATTCTGACCCCTGAACATTTCATTTTACCCAATATTTCATTTGTCCCCTTATAATTTGACTCCTGGTTTTCAATAGTTATTGAAATCCCTGATTACAGTATTGTATACCACTCACTGATGTAGGGATAAAAATCAGAGGCTGCCCGTTCCCCTTGGGACAGTAGATTTAGATCCAGGAAGTTCGATTTTAAAATTTGGTAGTCTGCTCGGGCATATTATCAGTTTATTAAAAAAAACTGGAAGATACAGGCTCACAAAAGGGCATTATGCATTGAGTCATGACAGCAATTTAAGTATTTTGTCTGATTTGGCTTTGCTAAAAATAATTACCTATGACATGTTCTTGGTTCTGGGCTACTTACTATTTGCCAGGCTACTAAAGTACTTCAGACAGTTTCCTGTCTAGGCAACCTAACGCAAAAAGTTTGTTTCTATCCCTGCTAATGGTTGATTTGTCAAGAAGAGTAATTGATTGTAACATTATTTTTGTTCACATAATGTTTCAACAACCAGGTTCAACCCCAATATAATGGTTCACAATTTAAAGGTTGTGAACAAACTTTTTTCGTTTGTTTTTTTTTCGTTTGACTTTGTCCATAGACTTATTGTTAGACCTTATTCTTTCTTAATGTTTTAATGGTTTGCAAATTATAATAGTGTGCTTACAACAATATTATTGCTTTTCTTGTCTAATCATTGACTCTGTTTTTATTTGTCAACATTTAACTTATTTGAAATTCAACTAAAACAGAAGTTTTCAACACCAGTTGTCTGTAAGCCAGTATTTAATGTTACTGCGAAAGCAATATTATTTGGAAATCAAATCAGATGGGAAGGGCAACCTTTTTTGTAGCATTCGGTTATTTCATTCTATAATACATCCTTGTACTGCGTTTCAACTGTAAATGTTTTCAACAGAATTGGTCCCCATTGTGAAATAACCCTGAATCCAAACTCATATTAAAAAGCAGTAAAGCAGTAATTATATTCTGGATTTCAACCCCTGTTTTAACTGGTGTTAAACAAACCTGAATCCGAAGACAATCTCATCGTGTCTGAGGTGTGAATCATCGTCTATACTCAGCACTGCCTCTGTCTGAATGTCCTCAAATGGGAGGAATCGGTTGTTGAGGCTGTTCTTCGCCATCTTGACCACCTGAAATTGTTTATATATCCATCATTATTATGTACTTTCCTTCTGAAGTATGATTTTAATACATCTCTCTCAAAAAGTGTTTGCAGCATAATTTCTACAAAATATCTATATGCACAATTCTTAGGTTACGTAACATGCTTCTTGTGTAATGTTCAATTCTTAGGTAACGTAACATGCTTCTTGTGTAATGGTCAATTACTAGGTAACGTAACATGCTTCTTGTGTAATGTTCAATTCTTAGGTAACGTAACATGCTTCTTGTGTAATGTTTAGAATTTTAAAGCTTATGTTGATACAAAATATGCTTGCATTTCGTTACTTTGTTTCAACAATCACATACACAGTACGTATTGTGTTTTTTAAGCTCTTTTGAACAATGAATTCAATTTTTCTCTCTTTACAGTTATTGTATAGTCAATTAAAAGTGTGATATAACCTGAAAACCATCAAGACATAAGATAAAAAAAAATCAAAAGCATGACTTCATTTCCTTATGCCCAAACCCCTCATGCAGGCTTGAATGTTGTACATTGAGAAGTGTAAGAGTACTTTAACCCCTTTTCTTATAAGACCTAAATTCCTACAACAGACACATACAATTATTTGTGTCAGGCCTAATATTAAAACACAAGCTAATGGCAACATTACCAGCACAAGAACCCCTATTTCTGGCCAGCCGAGGATTTTCGAGGGTACTGTGGGGTTGTTCCAGACGACGATCACCTTGTTTAGGTGTGGCAGACCTTTCAGTCGTGTCACGGCCTTGATCAGCACATCGGAACGCTCGTACGTCAGCATGACAACTGGAAATAGGCAATGAAGTATAAGATTGCCTTGATATCATATATAAGCCTTGCTCTGTGAAAAGGGGGTTTAATTCTTGGATGTAAAGTGTCGTCTCTGATTAGCCTGTGCTCTCTGCACAGCCTAATCAGGGATGACACTTTCTGCTTTTTTTGTATTTTTCGTTTGAAGGAAGACCCGTCTTGACTTAAATCCAGTTTAGGCGGAATGTCTCGTCCCCGATTTGCCTGTGAGAACTGCACTGGCTTATCAGGGACGACACTTTACGCACATGCATTAAGCCTCCTTATCACAGAGCGCGGCCAATATGTATTATATTCAAGTTGTCACAGCCTTGATCAGCACATCGGAACACTCGTACGTCAGCATGACAACTGGAGAACGGAAAAAAGGCGATGAAGAGATAAGATGGCATAGATAGTATGTGTGTTTTTGTATAAGCTTTTACTGGGTGAAAATCTTGAAGGAATCATCAGAAAGTTCGTACTAGTAATCTTAAACTTTTGAACAATTTTTCCCACTGACATCAAAACGGAAAAAAAAGCAGAACTTGGATGTTACAAAATCAATTATGCAAAAAAACCAAACTTAAATTTCCTTCCTTTTCTATAATTTTATAATGATGGAACAAAAATAATTCTTAGGATATCATCTGCATAAACTAAAGGGGACATTATTGCAGTTAAGTAATCCGTATATGTCATCTTTTTTTAGGACAAAAAATATTGAAAAAATATATAGCCTGCATCAGAACTAGAATTCATTGCTTATTTCGACTTACTGACACTCAACAAGTAATCAAAATAATTTCTTCAATAATACACACAATTTAAATTCTGCAAAATACAATTATTGTGTGCACTTTAAATATGGGCCTCGCTCTGTGAAAAGGGGGTTTAATGCATTTGCGTAAAATGTCGTCCCAGATTAGCCTGTGCAGTCTGCAAAGGCTAATCAGGAACGACACTTTGCGCCTAAACTGGATTTTTGCAAAGAAGAGACTTTATTACAAAAAAACATAAAAGCGAAAAGTGTTGTCCCTTATTAGCCTGTGCAGACTGCACGGGCTAATCTAGGACAACACTTTCCGCACATGCATTGAACCCCCTTTTCACACAGCGAGGGTCATATATAAACATGAAGCCATGTGACCTACTTGTGAACTGCTCCCTCGGGTGGTTTTCACCAATGGACTCTGAGAACTCTTTGCCTGACCCGCCCTCCCCCTTGTTGATTGGTCGATAGCCCGACCCAGCACCTGTCATGTAGGAACGTCTTAGCATGAAATGAAACTGATATGATTATAATGAATTAATTCTTTGTTTGCCGATCAGTTATAAGTTCTACAAGTAGTAATAGTTCACCTTGAATCAAGTCAATATTTGTTTTATCTTAACACATGAATAAATAAATGTATAGATGTATGTATGATGTATATTAGGCAGTGCTCGAGCTAGGATTTGAAAAGGGAAGAGGGAGGGCTATTTTGTCTAAAGGGTACTTTCGAGCGCGCATTATTTTGTCAATAGGGCACTTTTGAGCGCGCAGTCATATTCAGAATGCTCCCTGTTGTATTTAATTTTTATATTATTTATAATTGTTAAGTATATTATTTCCATTATTATTAAACCATGCAAATAAAAAGTCTTCAATAAGTAATAAATTAATTACAATGTAATAAGAGATTTATAAATAATAATATTTTTTATTTTTATTTTAAGGGCAGGGCGGGGCCTCAGAAGGGCAGGGCGGAGCTTCGGAAGGGCAGGGCGGGGGGCCCTTCCATTTAGGCCTAGCTGGAGCACTGATATTAGGAATAGCAGCTATGTAAGAATGTATTATATTTGTGAGCATACATGTATGAATTTCATACTTCAGAATTTTCGAATATTTTGACACTCATTCAATAATGTGCGATCTTTACATATGAGTGAGACAGAGCATATATTACATATCTACCAAGAAACTACTAATAAAGACAATATATTAAAAGTCCATTTCACTTCAAATATGCCTTGAACTTACCAATGAAGTCAGATGGCAGGAACAAAGGGCAGTCATGAATATGAACTTACATTTAGCAATAACAGTCAGAAAGAAGTAATTAATGTGAATTTACCAACGAATTTAGNTTCGCATCAAACCAAACAGAATTTTCATATGGCTGACACCAATCACTATCTATTTCAGAGTACCAGGCATCTTTTGAACTGTGTTCATCTTCTTCTGAGTCTGAGGCAGTGTAACTGAAAGTATATACATGTTGCATCGAAAGCCTTAGGCTTCTTTAAAACGCTCTCGAGTCCGTTCTCTGGGACTAGAACCATTTCTTGGTGTCTATGAGGGAGATCTATTGAACGCTCTAACAGTGGGGATCAAACCATTGACCTCCCGATGTCATGGTTGAAGAAGAGTATCCGTATTTTATCGAGAAAACCGGCAGCTTTATTGTGCCTTGTCACTCACTGTTTATTCGACTAAAAACTACGTCCGTGGCAGTGTATGGCGAGCTGGGTCGTTTTCTTTTAGAGTCTGTTAGAAAGATGCGTATCATTAAATTTTGGTTACAAATAAAGCAGAATCCAGATTCCTTACTTAATACATTGTTGCAAGATTTAGATGACGTTAATTCAAGGATGACTAACTGGGTTATTAAACTCAAGATATTGCTTTAGGATAAAGTATTGCTCTTTTTTGTATTATAAATCTGAGATAACCACTTGTGAGGTTAATTGTATATGTCAACGTATAAAGGATATCAGTTAACAAACATGCGTTAGTGATATTGATAACTTGGCCAAACTTTATACTTATCGTTTATTCAAATCAAATTTTGATTTGAAAACCATTTTGATATTGTTGTAAAAGTCAGGGATATAATTTGCTTGACTATACCTCGCTGTTCTACACACTAACTATTCATTGAAGAAGGTAGATGTAGAAATAATCCAAGAAGCGAACGAGTATGTACAAGGTGTAATAATAATATGGGTGAAATTGAGAATGAATGCCATTTGTTTTTGTAATTTGTCCATTATAAAGAGATTTAAGACAACTGTTGTTACCTAAATATTATCTTCGCTGGCCTTCTATGATAAAATTTAAGCAATTGATGTCTACCGGTATTGTATGACTATGAAACAACAGGCCAGTTTTGTACTGAAAAGTTTTGCAAGATGTTTATATTTTAGCTCACTTGACCATAGCTTACTGATGATGAGCTTTTTGGATACTGTGAGGTCTGTTGTCCGTCCATGCGTGAAGTGTTTGTGTGTCCGTCTGCTCATGTTTTCTTTTAGAACCACATCTCCCCCTGAACCTTTTGGCAGAATTGGACCAAACTTCCAGCCCTTGGAACTTGTTTTTACATGCATTTCGTGAAAACTTGAAAAAAATCTTATGACATAAAGCCTCCAGGGTAAGAGGTTTGATAAGGTGGTCTCTAACCAAGTTAGTTCAAATCATGTCCCTGGTATCTAAAATAGCATTGCTCTGGGGTTACATGTTTCCATTATATGTATATGTATTTAGTGTATGCACAAAAAAATCCTCTGAAACCACAAGGCCCAGATTTGTAAATTGTTATGTAACATAATACAATAGTTCGCTGCCAGATTTGCTGTAAATCATGCCCCTGGGGTGAAAATCGGCCACGCCATCGAATTTTTAATTAAGACTATACACTTGCACCAGGAGGCATGGTAGTTTTCCTTAGAGTGCAACCTTGTGAATACGGCACATTGTTTGCCCAATCATCATGAAACTTGCTCAAAGCATTTGTTGTTATGATATCTCGGCAGGTTTCTTAAATGGTGATGGAAACATCACAGAAGTTGCCAAGACCCAGTCACTTCCTTCGGTTGAGCGACATGGGGTTAAAAGTGTCCTTGCCGGGTGGGGTCACGTGTTTATGTTTGACTTATATTAGAGAAATCTTAAAATATTCTTCTCATTTGAAGCCACAAAGCGCATGTTTTTTTTTAAATTTAATACAGTTTGTTGAAATCATGCTCCTGGGGTCAAAACTTCACATGTCCCAGGGGTCACATTTTTCATAGTGACATAAAGCAACATAACTTAAAATCTTCTTTGCAGCCACATGTCCCAGAGCTTTGATATTTAGTATGTAACACCAGATAGTGGTCGGCAAAAAAATTGATTCAAATTATGCCTCAGGGGTAAAAGTTGCCCATGCCCCATATGCCACTTTTTATGGACTTCATCCGAAAAATCACTTTAACAATGTTATTGTCGGTGCTTATATTATCGATAGAAAGCTTAAAAATCAACGCAGGCAATCATTTTCTATTAAATTTCACTTGCACACAAGTATTTCTGTAAAATAAGGACAACTCTTGGTTTTCTTTTTCAACTTTCTCGTATTTGTTTCCCCTCACTCCAAACACAGTGAATAACTTCCCATAGCCAAACGGCATTTTTTTTATTTTTAGCAATCAACCACATTTAAATTAAAATATTTTAGCAAATTTTTTAAGCAACCTAGTTCCATTTTAACTGATCCACATGAGTTCTTTTGAATAATTTTGTTTTAATAGACTAATGAATAAACATGTAGTATGAAATAACACGTTTCATTTAAAATTATTTGAAGTGTGCCTTGTTTACTGTTATCAGTGGTATGACCATGGTAAATATAGTCCAATGATACTGTATACAAAATTGAGGGTTCGCTGCACACAGCATATCAATCGAAACTGACTACGGTCAAAACTTGATATGAATCATGTTTACAGTACAATTACTTCAAGCTGCGTGTGTACTTCAAGCTGTGTGTGTCCCTTGACTCTCTTTTGTTTCTATTGAATACATTTTTACGCAATTTAGCATCCAGGATAGCATTGTATGAATGTTTTACGCGCATCAACTTTTTAATTTGGAACTTAAATGTAAAAAACTGCGCGCTATACATGATCGAATACGGTACTTCGAATAGGAAAACATAAATTAACATGGCTAAATTTGCAACAATAACCTTCGATCTAATATCTAGCCAATATTAGTATCAATTAAGTATATATGTATATTGTTTGTCGTTGTGTTGTTTCCGTAGTATTTCTGAAATAAATGTCACCACCATTGATCTAGTTTGTGTTGTCTACGAGTTAGTTACATTTTGCGTATGTTATTGTGGTTTACATTCACACAACCATTCAGTATTTTTTAATGCCCATTATACTTTGTAGTATACTTAATAGTACGCGGGGTACTTTTAAGTAGTAACCGAGCCAACAATGACCAATCGAGTCCAAGAGCTTAACTATGATACTAATAAAACATAATTCTCCAGCCGAAGTACCGATTTCAACAAGCAATCATGTATATAAATTCATACCAGATTTTTTTTTTTTTTTTTCAAAACTGACAACAATAACATATATGTGTCGTGTTCTGAGAAAACTGGGCATAATGCTTGTGCGTAAAAAGTCCTCCCAGATTAGCCTGTGCAGTCTGCACAGGCTAATCAGGGACGACAATTTCCGCTTTTATGGAATTTTCGTTTAAATGAAGTCTCTTCTTATCAAAAATCCAATTTAGGCGTAAAGTGTCGTCCCGGATTAGCCTGTGCGGACTGCACAGGCTAATCTGGGATGACACTTTACGCACATGCATTATGCCAAGTTTTCTCAGAACACGACTCATATAGTCCTGGAATGGGAAAAACAATTTTCAACGGTAAGATGACAAACGTCAAAAAATATTGAAGAATCGAATAGCCCCACCCCGGTATTTCATGTTCTATTCCGGTACGTCATATATATCAACACAATTTGAAAAAAAGTTAGAAATAAGGGAATACGCCTGTTACTCCCTGGAAAATACGGTATATGAGTATTCATATTGAGTTTATTCTACGGTGTTCAGTTCAATTATGAAAATATATCAAATAGGTTTTTCTATTGTACATTGCACAAGAGGTTGTCATTTGGGTCTTATGTGGTATTTCATCATAAACCATGATATTGCCTGTATATGCACACTGATTGTTCTTCAAAATGATGTATGTTTTGTATATAGTTCAAACGCATGTTGTTGTAGTATATGTATATTAATGACGATGGGCTTTATATGCTTAAGTCAATATAAACTATTCTGCTCCGTTCTGTTGTTTTCAGTATTTCACAGGTTTGGTCAGTTGTTTTATAGACTTAGCAATCAGAGACACATAAATACATATAGTGCAAACAATATCACCTAATTCACTTTACATAGATCTTTAAACTATTTGTATTAATTACCATTGGTGTTTATTGGATTTTGTAATCACGTAATCAATGCCGGTGGATCTTTCGATAAGGTTACTCTTGGAGATAATTGCTAAGTCATTTAACATTAACCATAAAGATTTTTGCAAATAATCACATGACGTTGTTGGTAAATATGATATAAAACGCAGGTTATATATAAACTTTAACATATACATGATAATTGTGTCATCTCATCCTTCGATTCGTTTTATAAGCAAACACATTATGGTCAGTGTCGAAGTTTGTGATGATTCATACCCATTGTAGTATATATTCTGATCATAGAAACATTAATCGCTGAATTCAGGTAAAAGGCTGAACAGACAGTTTTTATATCGACTACAACTTCATCATTCCGAAAGAAGTAGTTTGCCAAAAAAATATTCTCTGTTGTGTCATATTTTGGTGTTTTTCCATTTTCGGTGTTCGATACCATATAGTGTTATGTACAAAAGTGTTGAACGGGGACTTTTTTAAGTATAATATATAAAAACCAATATCCAACAACAACTGAATAAAGAAAGGTTATCAGGTTGAACGCGATGAGTATTCTAGATGATAATCATCTGATAGATAATGGTTTGAAATCCCGATGCATCCTTGCTCTATTCTTTACCCTGACTTTATAATATACAAGCAATTTCGTTGAAATGAAATATGTCGTTGCGACACGGAGGTGACAAAGAGGCGCATTTTAGATCATTATGTGATCAGCGATTTGAATGAGAACGTTATAAATATATATTTAAAGTATATTTCGTTCTTAACAGGTAACTATTACTTATTTTATATCTATATTTTTGTATCTACGATGACTTCTCACAAGTAACGGTTTCGTATTTTGTATATATGATGTTAATCTATGTGTGTGTTTTATTTGATATAATAATGTATTGTTTATTTGAAATAATAATGTATTGTTTATTTCATGTAATAATGTATTGTTTATTTCATATTAATATGCATTTATATTCTATTAATATAATGTTGTTCATTAGCTCACCATATCTGTTGGTAAACCATTTATTGTATTTGTTATCAATGTTATTCGTAATATTGATCATTATGTGAACAGCGATTTGGAGGAGAACGAAATAAATATATATTTAAAGTATCTGTAACAACCCTGGTTTCGCGTATTGGTTATTGGCTGCAACCCCCCACCCCCCAATGAATAGCAAAAACCCATACGATGACAATTGCGCCCAACGTTGGGCGCCATAATCGCCGGGTGGTGAAAAATGTGCGGCCAGTCCGGGACACGAACCCGGGACACCTCGCTTTCAGGGCGAATGCTCTCCCGACTGAGCTAACCGGTCCGCCACACCTCTTTTCACCAATCCCGCTTTAGTTCGGTACCTTGACAGACGGAATGACTGACGGACTGACAGACGGTCGGACAACGCCAATTCTATATCCCTCCGCCTTTGGCGGAGGATAATAATTGTAATAAAACGGCATGGCTAAAACATATAACATCTTTGTTTGTTTTATTACAACTGTCTTAAAGGTGAAAATAGGACCCGGGCATTTCATATGGGGGCTCGTCAGGGATTTGTTCAGTAATAAAAGGTTCCGAAAAATGTTCAGTTATACAATAAATAAAGACGGTTATACATTTAGGGGATATATGCAATAATAGAGAAAGACTAGTAATATCGCAAACAATTGGTTTCTTGATTAAGTGTAAATTATTCTATTGTCTTTTGTAGGGATAACCAAAACCTATGCAGCTAGTACCAATAGTACAAAGTTAACATTGTATAGCTTTTGGCTCTCTTAATTCTAAGCTAGAAAGCAACGGTTATATAGGTACTGTTTGTGCATAAGGCATACACCGTATGTATACAACGCAAGTAGTGAAGTAACTGTGCACAGCATTACATTTGTTTGTAGATTAGTTGATTAGTTAACATCACATTGGTACACTTTACACAATGGACCCTCATGTTCCTAATGACAATTTAGTAGTATGCCATTTTTTGAAAGTTAAGGTGAAGAGCTTGATTTTACAAGAGTTCATGAACGATTGACGAAGAATAACATATTCTTAGATAGTGGAAGGACTTTTGATGATAGTTATAATTACAAGCAAAGAAGAGCAGATAGCACTATGTATAATAACCGTCCCACAAGTACTCCACTCAAATTAGATCTAATGTGGTACCGCTTAGACCGCCTTTTCGTGTATCCTATTTTAGATTTCATTAGCTAAATCGAATAGACCACACTAAACGTTTGAATAATTTCTATAAATCTATTAATAACTTCATTGGTGGTCAATGCCGGTCTGTACATGCTAGCGATATGAGAACATATGGAAGGAATATGAATAATAACTTCCATGAGATAAGTTACCTTCAAAAGATGCATAAACCTACGGAAGTCTTGCCACTTAACTTCGATGGAAAAACCTTAGAATTTTCTTATTACATAGTAGAATTTGAACAAGTCGCTCTTTAGAACAAGTGGTCTGAACAGAAGAAAGCTTGTATGTTAAACCTTTGTTTAATGACGAAGGTCCAGCTATTGTTGCTTTCCTGAAGGCCTGACCAACTTAAAAAATACCAAAAAATTAAGTATCTTTTGAATCAGCGTTTTTCTCCCATAGAAAAGGGTCGGGCATACAGGTACCAATGGGGAATATATGACATGGTCCACTTAATACAGAAAATATATTATGGTCCTTAATGCAGCATACATGAAATGGTCCCCTGAATGAATATAATATAGTTAGACAATACGAGATGTCATACGATGCAGAAAAAACATAACGGTCTANCTCTCTCTCTCTCTCTCTCTCTCTCTCTCTCTCTCTCTCTCTCTCTCCGTGTCGGTCAACTTTGACGCCATTTTTAACTTCAATTACGCCACGTTTAGGGTCGGCGACACTTCAGACCCTACGCATGTATGACATTAGTGATTTGGTCACTCAAAATTAAGCGAAGCAAATAATCGATGTATATTGACGGCTTGGTTTGTATTCACAAAACATTGTTAATACATGTTTATAGTTTTTATTTGTTATCATTCAAATAGGAAAGATTTACAGGCTGTAGCAAAACTCATGTATAAGTAAAAGGTATTTTGTCTTGTTGGTTCATCCGGGCATTGAATATCGTGTTCCGTATTCGCATCCGAAAACAGTTATATAGCTCGACTATATTAAATAGACACCGACCTTCACGCATGACTATGTAGCTGATCCGTTAAGATGAATACTTGCATTATGTATCAGACTAGAGAAAATTCCATGGGCAAATATTCCATTAAATATAAGTCCTAATGAAACATATACCACCAGTGAAAACAAATGTTTACAATTATAGAGGCTGTTATTTTAAAAACTCGTTCAACACTAAGGACTGTTAAATGAATATTAATTTAGTATTTGTCCATGCATGTAGTGGTTTGTTGGAAACTAATGAAGTCTATGCCTTTGTTTATTAACCGCCCTTATGCCTCGAAAAACTATACACTTTAGAGAACTATGCGTTAAGCAGTTATTGCCAACAGAGTCCATGCGCACCAGAAAGTGCTCCATTTGTTTGGTCACGGATGTAACAAGCTTCCCAAAGGTGTCATCAAGACGTGTTCCATCCGCCTAGCCAATGTTACCAGCTTAACAAGGATTCATCGAAATGTGTTCCATCTATCTGGTCGAAGATCTTTCCAGCTATACAATTGTTTCGAAATCTGCTCCATCGTTGATATTAAAAGCTTTACAAAGGTTTTATTTTGACATGTTCCATTTTGCCTGAATGTGCTGAATGTGGTCAAAGATGTAACCAGCGATACGAAATTTGATAGGAATGTGTTTCACCCGCCTGGTCACGGATGTAACCAGCTTAACCATGTTTCATCTAAATGTGCTCAGTACGTCTGGTCATTGATATAACCAGCTTTACAAGGTTTCATCTAAATGTGCTCAGTACGTCTGGCCATTGATGTAACCAGCTTTACAAGGTTTCATCTATATGTGCTCAGTACGTCTGGTCATTGATGTTACCAGCTTTACGAGGTTTCATCGAAATGTGCTCAGTACGTCTGGTCATTGATGTAACCAGCTTTACAAGATTTCATCTAAATGTGCTCAGTACGTCTGGTCATTGATGTAACCAGCTTTACAAGATTTCATCTAAATCTGCTCAGTACGTCTGGTCATTGATATAACCAGCTTAACAAGGTTTCATCTAAATGTGCTCAGTACGTCTGGTCATTGATGTAACCAGCTTTACGAGGTTTCATCCTAATGTGCTCAGTACGTCTGGACACGGATGTAACCAGCTTTACGAGGTTTCATCTAAATGTGCTCAGTACGTCTGGTCATTGATTTAACCAGCTTTATAATCTTTCATCTAAATGGGCTAAGTTCGTCTGGTCATTGATGTAATTAGCTTTACAAGGTTACATCTAAATGTGCTCAGTACGTCTGGTCATTGATGTAACCAGCTTTACAAGGTTTCATCGAAATGGGCTTAGTACGTCTGTTCATTGATGTACACAGCTTTAAAAGGTTTCATCTAAATGTGCTCAGTACGTCAGGTCATTGCAGTAACCAGCTATACAACACCAGAAAAATACGCGTGTTCGGCCTGGTCGTACACGTAGATATTACAAGCTTGACACAAGTTTCACCAGAAGTGTTTAAGATAGACTCAAGTCCCATTAAACTCTACCGTAATAAAAAATCAACTACACATGAGCATGACAATACTGTTCGAACAGATTTCTTGTTTTTACAGTCAGGCCATTCTTGTTATCCAAAACGTACAAATTTACTTCACCTCAAAAAGAAAAAAAACAAGGAGGTAAATACATATTTTAACAACAATTATCTTTCAGCAACGCAGGTGCATTGTAATGTCAGCTATGGACACTGAACAGAACGTCATAAAACGTTATGCAATCTTGTTTAGAAGTTTTGAAAATATTTCTGCTTCTTCTATTGCAAAGTGCTCATGAAAAATGTGTTGTTTTTAAAAGACAAAATAACTAATTTAACAAAAATACCTTCATTTTCTACAATTTATATGAACAATACTGAACATATGCATTTAGTAAAGTGAAGCTTACACAAATAGTACATGCTCTAATTATTTCGCACAAGTCATGTACATCCATGATTATGTACACAACAATCTTTTCTAAAATCAAAATAATTTTTACCTAAAACATTTTATCTAAATTAAAACACAAATACAAGGGTTAACGTCTAACCAACATATTCATTATACGTAAGATCTATGTTTTTAAGTAACATTTCCTTTTTAAAAGCAAAAATGAATACATGTATGTGAATGCAATTCACAAGAATCTGTAATTACACACAGACTATTTTCACAAGCAGAACTTAGTACACCCGTTCTAATACACAATTAAATGCAGCTGTAATTTAAATTATATATTGCTGTTCCAGACAAACATGTGTAATTACGCTATAGCATTTCAAAAAGATTGTATTCCATGCGTCTCCTCCCGCAAAAATGGATGATGTAATTCTGTTGTAGCAGACTGACCATGGGTTCCTCAGAAACCCATTTGAATTCAAATTGGCAAGCTTCTTCCTGCCCTCACTGTCCACCTGGATGATGGTGTGCGACCCCCATCCACAGACCAACACCTGGCCCGCAGGTGTCACATGTACACCACCTGGTTATTACAGTTCAGTGTCAGTGAAGCAGGCCAGGACTGATCCATCTCTACCTAGGGTGAGGAGCTTGTGCTGGTCCCAGTTGGTGATGTACAACTTGTCACCTGTGGGGCACACAGCACAACAGCATACTTCAATACAAAGTAGATTTAATATATATTTCAACAATTAGTAAGACAATATATGTGTGATAAAGAAGGTGACTTATAGGCCTATTAGGCCGGTGTTCTTTTATGCATTGTATATATGTATGTAAATACCCTGTACGTAAACACATGTCACTATAATAAAAGATTATCTTATCTTATCTTATATTTTATTTAACAATCGTACAGTTTTCACATATATACCTCCGATAAAACAGTTTTTAAGATAAAGACTGAGCGCTCCCATCTCAGGTTAAATAAAATGCAAAGCACAACTTAATATGAACAATGGAAGACGTATTGTAATAAACAATAGGCTCATCTCATTGATCAAGTTTGTGTCTACGGCAAAATGGACAGAACGACGGACAAACAAACGTCCATGATCCATGGTGGTATTGACACCAACAGACAGAATGCATACATTTACATATGTAATATAGTATGTGCATAAGTAATATAAGACGAATCATATTTTAAAACAACCAATATTGATAGTTCCATTGAGCTTCAGCAGGTATTAATGGATGTTATATAAATCATCTGTTATAAACTACTTAAATGATATAACAATCAAACAATCTTAAGATTATTTTTATATTATGTTCAAACAAGTTTAAGCTTATGTTCAAACAAGTTTAAGATATAAAACAAATACACATTTATGGTAATTTGATAATCACACTTACGAAGAACATGTAAATAAATATGAATTTAACAATAACTCAGTTTATTAACATGTCATATACTGACAGTAAAATTCACGATAATTTTCAAATATACATATAAATCAATAAAACTGAAAAGTCAGGAGCGCAACAATACATTAAAAATTATATAATCTGCACCAATGAAGATTTATAATAGTCTAATATCTGAATGATATCATGATGATTTAAACATAATGCATACCTGACGTATCTTCACAAAGTTTGCTGATCAGTTTTCCAGTCAGTGTGTACTTGTAAAGTGTAGTACCAGAAGTTACGATCAAGACTCCCTAATTGTGGTCAATTCCTTTACACTCGTGTTGTAATCGAAGAGTCCTGTCTCTCACCAGCTCTCTGTTGCTCACTGTGATAAACTGTACCACATGTGTTTTACCATCATCCAAAGTTACTGCAACTTCACTGTGTGTTATCTGAAAAATGCCCCAAGGATAAGTAGATACACCACAGTGACTCAACGGCGTGTACTGCTGATCGAGCAGCGTGACTGTCTTATTATCTCTTTCTGCCACTAAAATGTGTCCGTCAGGAAGCACACATATTTCTGTTTTAAAGCGTTTGTCTGTATAACATGTTTGGGAACACATGGTACTGACAGTCAATTCATGGTTTGGAAANTTGATGTAACCAGCTTTATAATCTTTCATCTAAATGGGCTCAGTTCGTCTGGTCATTGATGTACCCAGCTTTACAAGGTAACATCTAAATGAGCTCAGTACGTCTAGTCATTGATGTAACCAGCTTTAAAAGGTTTCATCGAAATGGGCTCAGTTCGTCTGGTCATTGATGTACACAGCTTTACAAGGTTTCATCTAAATGTGCTCAGTACGTATGGTCATTGATGTAACCAGCTTTACAAGGTTTCATCGAAATGTGCTCAGTACATCAGGTCATTGAAGTAACCAGCTATACAACACCAGAATAATATGCATTTTCGGCCTGGTTGTACACGTAGATATTACAAGCTTGACACAAGTTTAACTAGAGGTGTTTAAGATAGACTCAAGTCCCATTAAACTTTTAGCGCAATAAAAAGTCAACTACACATGAGCATGACAATACTGTTCGAACAGATTTCTTGTTTTTACAGTCAGGCCATTCTTGTTATCCGAAACGTTCAAATTTACTTCACCTCAAAACTGAAAAAAAACAAGGAGGTAAATACATATTTTAACAACAATTATCTTTCAGCAACGCAGGTGCATTGTAATGTCAGCTATGGACACTGAACAGAACGTCATAAAACTTTAAGAAATGTCATTTAGAAGTTTTGAAAATATTTCTGCTTCTTCTATTGCAAAGTGCTCATGAAAAATGTGTTGTTTTAAAAAGACAAAATAACTAATTTAACAAAAATACCTTCATTTTCTACAATTTATATGAACAATGCTAAACATATGCATTAAGTAAAGTGAAGCTTACACAAATAGTACATACTCTTAACATTTCGCACAAGTCATGTACATCCATGATTATGTACAAAACAATCTCTTCTAAAATAAAAAATAATTTTTACCTAAAACATTTTATCTTAATTTAAAGACAAATACAAGTGTTAACGTCTAACCAACAAATATACATTATACGTAAGATCTATGTTTTTAAGAAACATTTACTTTTTAAAAGCAAATTTGAATACATGCAAGTGAATACAATTCACAAGAATCTGTAATTACACACAGATTATTTTAACAAGCAAAACTTAGTACACACGTTCTAATACACAACTAAATGCAGCTGTAATTTAAATTACATATTGCTGTTCCAGACAAACATGTGCAATTACGCTATAGCATTTCAAAAATATGATTGTATTCCATGCGTCTCCTCCCGCAATAATGGATGATGTAATTCTGTTGTAGCAGACTGACCATGGGTTCCTCAGAAACCCATTTGAATTCAAATTGGCAAGCTTCTTCCTGCCCTCACTGTCCACCTGGATGATGGTGTGCGACCCCCATCAACAGACCAGCACCTTGCCCGCAGGTGTCACATGTACACCACCTGGGTATTGAAGTTCAGTGTCAGTGAAGCAGGCCAGGACTGATCCATCTCTACATAGGGTGAGGAGCTTGTGCTGGTCCCAGTTGTTGATGTACAACTTGTCACCTGTGGGGCACACAGCACAACAGCATACTTTAATACAAAGTAGAATTAATATATATTTCAACAATTAGTCAGACAATATATGTGTGATAAAGAAGGTGACTTATGGGCCTATTAGGCCGGGTGTTCTTTTATGCATTGTATATATGTATGTAAATACCCTGTACGTAAACACATGTCACTATAATAAAAGATTATATTATCTTATCTTATATTTTATTTGACAATCATGGAAAGTTCTCTTTCAAAAATGTTTTATACTTTTGTATGTTGTCTCGACATTTATGACTGATAATAAAAGAGAGTTCCAGACTAGTTTATTTTTTCTGTAAGGCTACATTGAGTCGAAACAATTCATGCTGATGTCTGATGCAGCTGTTTATCACATTCATGAGAGAAGCTTGCTTGATTGTCAGCTCATCTTTCTTTTCATGTACAGTGCCATTCTCAAAGTGTGATAATATAAAACTTACTTTTTGACGAAGTTCATGTACTGTGTGTTGCTCATTGCCATTCGCTTCATTCATGATATTGTTTTCACATTCACCTAAATAGGAATAAATATTCCGTCGCATCTCCACCACCATAGATCTCACAAGTTCATCGTGTGCAACTTTAAGAAATTCCATGCTGTTCTCCTGATTTATCTGAAGCTGTTTCATTTCTGTAAGAATTTTCCGGAGTTCGATTACCAGTTCCATTATGTCTGCTGACTTGATTCTGACAGCCTTCGATTTTACTGTCACTGTTATGCATTGTCCGAAATAAATAAATTATATTGCAATACGCTATTCAGAACAATTGTGTTTTGTTATGAATATTAAGATACACATTCTTATTTCAAATCTTCTAATCGAAGGATGATTTACATACAAAGCAATTTACTGAGTACCTCTGACTATATTACAATTGTCCTTTAGTCTGTTTTAATATTAATTAAGTCCATGCGCTTATACTATTTGCCTTTTAATTGTGCGGATTTGTAATCGCCTACTTGAATCAGATGTAGAGTGAAAATAGTCGCAGAGAGACTAGTTTTCATAACAGACCACCGTGATATGGCCAAAATACTCATTTAACATACACATTCCTGTGAATATTGTGTTAAATCGATTGTACAAACTTCCCATAAAACAAGGGCATAGACATGAACTGGAGTGAAACATCAAATTCGATAATGATAACGAGATAATGATAACTCGTAGGATTGCATATGATGTAATGGCGCAAATGGGATTCGGCTTGATTTGAATATCTTTAACCTAGCAACCTGCTTTTCGGACGCAACAATCAGTGTCATCATACATATTACTTTGGTAGGTTATTGCAAATACTTTTATTTGTTTTAAAACCTGGAATTGTTACTTGACATTGGCTTAAAAGACGTGGTTCTTGTCCGCGACAATCCGGCTCATTATCTTTATCACGTTTGCCAAGTTATCTGACATTTCATCAATGCTGGATAAAGTTATGCTTTGGAAAAAGAGTCAAGTATTAGTTAAATATTATGATCTTTGACCTTGAATTATGACCTTGACTTTTTACACTGATTATGGCGCGTAAAACCATTCTTATCATGCAGATTACTTTTTTTTTTAATTTGAAAATACCTTAATTTGACATCTGACCTCAAAGTGTGACTTTTATGTACCTACTGACCGAGACATTGGTTCTTGCGCACAAAACTCCATCTCATCCTACTGTTAACTTTAGACCAGTTATTTCAGACTCCGTTTATTCTGGATACATATATGCTTCAGATAAAATGTTAAGGAAAATTGTGTTTATATTTAAATATACTATATAGAATTGTGAGCTTAACCTTGATCTTAGTGACTTGGTTCTTAATCCATTCATACTAATCAAAGTAATGCTCCGGACAAGCTGGTATGCACTTATTTTTAAATAAAAACTTAAACATTGTATTGCGACCTTGATATTGACCTTCTGACCTGGTCCTTGCAGGAGACACATGGCTTATCGCGCCTGAAACTTTTTCGATGAAATTTCAAATGTTATGCATGCTGGACACAGTTATGCAGGAAAAAGTGCATAGAAAGAAATATTATTGGACCCTAAACTTGGAATTGTTACTTTGACCTTTCACTAAGGGGTTTGAATCTTGTGTGCAACACGTCATGCTTATTAAGTTTGGTAACTTATTTTAAATCCATCAATGCTGGACATAGTTATGATCCTGACACAGTGTAAAGAACAGATTTGCTAAATTGAACATTTTGTGCGTTGAAATTGTTTCCCGCCGCCCGCTTTAGTTCCTATAATACGGCCGTTTTTGGCCTGGGGCGTAACCACAAGGCCATAGAAATGATACCAATTTCTGAGCCTATCCGAATTGGCTGGCTGCCAAAAACCAAACTCTCAAAACTCCGATTTACCACTTAATTCATGCGCAATAAAAGTAGTTCTTCGCAGATCTCAAGAACCCGCCTTGTAAATACAGAACATCACTATATAACATGACAGTGTCATAAAAAGTGTAAACAAATATTATTGAAGCAAAATTTCTAAGCATTGACTAGCACATAGTTTTTATTGTTTACATATTCATGCGAGAATAAGTTNGCACTCTGGTACAAACGCAACAGTAACCTTCCTGAGACAGAAGTTTTGGATTCCGGCCATCCGACAAGTCGTGATATCAGTAACCCGGAAGTGCGTGGTCTGTCGACGTGTGTGTGGACCGGCATATCGTGCACCGGATCCACCGCAACTACCTAAAATGCGAGTCGATGAAAGCCTACCGTTCACCGTCACAGGCGTTGATTTCACTGGCGCATTGTCTATTTGAGAATCCTCCGGAAGTGAAAGAAGGTGTTTTCCTCTTCACCTGTGCATCAACGCGTGCCGTACATCTCGAAGTAGTACCCAATTTGACCGAAAATGCGTTTATGAGCGCTTTCCGACGATTCGCGAGCCGAAAGTCCATGCCACACGTGTTGTCTGACAATGTAACTACATTTAAAGCCGCATCCCGTCATCTACAGAATTTAATACAGTCTCCATCTATTCAGAGGAATTTCTCCAACATGGGCATCACATGGAAGTTCATTCCCATGGAGGCTGGTGGGAGAGGCTTATCGGTGTTACTAAGTCAGCTGTCAAGAAGACATTAGGTCGGCCATTCGTCACCCTGGAAGAGTAACAAACCATAATCGTGGAAATAGAGGCGATCATTAATGATCGTCCAATGACATATGTGTCTGCAGACATCAACGACGCGGAGTCCATATTCCCCTCATTTTTGATGTATGGTCGACGACTGACGTCACTACACTACGTGAGCGACGACGCCGACAACGCCGGTTGTTCAATCGATTATGCAGATGTAAAACGTCAAGCCCGGGACATCACGCAACGAGTCAGCCATTTCCGGAAACTTTGATGAGATAAGTATCTAGCTTAACTCCGTGACCAGCACCGTAAGACAGGAGCATCGACATCCGGTGCTTTTCATGTTGGAGACGTTGTCCATATCCATGACGACGGTCCGCGCTTGAAGTGGATACTCGGGGTCGTAGAACAGTTGCTTCCGGGTAACGATGGATGTGTACGCACTGCAGTTGTTCGTTCCGGTCACGGAGTGTCGACGCGCCCAATTACAGGACTTTTTCCAATTGAGTGCCCATAGACACGTTTTGACTTTGTGATGCGATTTTGATTGCATTCGAAATAATTTAAAAGGACGTGTTCAGAATTTTAAAATCTTAAATGAAATTCATGATAGAAAAGCATGATTTGGAAATGACTTTTTATTTACTTTGCTTTTAATGATAATTTACATAACTATTTGATGATTTTGTCAAACGCTTTATTGTTTTCTATTTATTACTTTTCGCGGCCCCCATAATGTTGAGAATATGTAACGTCCTGCTTTGCCGCTATTTTGCGCGTTAACGTCGGCCGTCTTTGACGTTGACGTCATTGTAATTGTTATGATTTAAACAGAGTAAATAAGGATCGAACCGTAACGAAGCGTAGTACTTTCTAAGCAACATTTCTCACAAGGGCTTATAAAAAAATGGCTTTGCAAGTACAATATTATATTGGAAGTAATATCAATGTCAGAAAAAAACAAAACCTTGTTTAAATAAATTTTGTCTCTTGAATTTCACTAAGGTTAAAGTTGGCGACGTATAGATGACGACGCACAACGGACAAAATGCGATCAGAAAATGTCAGCATGAGCATTGTGTGCTCAGGTGAGCTACACTATGACTAAAAAGGTTGGTAAATATCGGAAATAATATTCGACTTAAACAGAAGAAACAAACGTTGCCTACCGACTTAAATATTAACCGACTTTGGTGAACAATATTGCACGCCATTATTAAAGAAAATTAATTTAAAATACCTGTGAAAACGTTCTTCACAGATTGAGCAGCAGAAGTTATCATGTTTATTGCAGAACGCAGTCAATTTTTCATCTCTATGAACATCACAATTAAGAAACTGGCCACTCATTTATTATATTTTTTTCCATAAAGGTACTTTTATTAAACCACAAACCATGACTATGGTGGTCAGTAAATGATTCACAATAGAACATATGACATTTTTTACAGTAAAAATCTGCTTCTATCTCGAAAGACATTTCTTTGCAGCCGGAAAACCAATATTTGAGCTCATCACATATAGGTATTGAACACTTTAAGGTTTTGAATTGGTTACCTGTTCAAAAAAGAGTGGATCAAACTACCCTTTGTCATGTTTTCAAAATAAAAAATGGTTTGGCTCCTGAATATATGAGTGAAAACTATGTTCCATTTGACACTCTTCATTCATACAAGACTAGGTCAAGTGAAAGTGGGTGCTATATCTTACCCAAAGTCAAAGGTTTTGGTGCTAAATCTTTTGCATTTATCGCTTGTGTTCTGTGGAACAAACTACCTTCTGCTTAAAGGAATATTACAAGTATATCTACTTTTAAGTTGTCAGTTAAAACTCATCTTCTTAATATGTAATCATCCTTTTAGATCCATGTAGTAAGTTTGTAATTTACCTACATTTTAATATGTCTACTTTTTTATGCAAATGATTGTCTTTCATAACTCAAATCTGTGATATTCATCCCATGCCTCTCTATGTAAATACCATCAATATCCAAGGACCACAATGGAAACAAGAGATTAAGTTCTCTTTTTTGTGTAAACCTTGGTGTAATGTTAATGACATGGTTTCATTTCTCATACATGATTATTGTTTTACTATTTTATCATGCATGTAGATATGTTTTATCATGTTGTGTCATTATACTGAAATAAATTTATCAATCTATCTATCAGATTCTTCAGCATGAGTCGCATTAAAACGAGTTGCCATTTTCGCTATTTGACGTTTAGCAAACACAGCTTTAAAACTTGAAGTCAATTGAAATTTTACTATCAGTGTTAACATAAATATTTCAGAAAGCACACGTTGAAATTTATCCAAAGAATTGGCGAAGTGAACAGATCGAATATCACCTTCAAGTGATATTCAATAATCTGATAACAGATAACAACTGTACTGTTTTAAACTGTCACGTGATAAATGCCCCATGCGAGTAAGGACGAGGTTTAGCGATTATCACGTAGCAAAAATCAATGAGTCCAAAACTGGGTTTGCGATATAAAGATAGTGGTTTATACTGACTGCACGTACATTGCCGATCAATATCATCTCTGTCAATATTGACTTAATTTAAAATCTTAATAAATAAATACAAACTTAACATGAAAGCATTATTATATTTCTTAAGACAGTGTCATATGATTTAAGAAGTTGAGTTTAAAAGAACAAAAATACACTTTAGACTTGCGGCCGAGTGATTACCAGTTTTTACCTCATGCACATTATTTTAATAACACGTAGAACAGGTGCATACCAAAAACAATACCCTTCGAAGAAAGGAAATGTACCCTTTTCTAATATCCCCAAAGCTGTATATCATTTTACTCTTGAATTTTGACTGGATCGTATTGTTAGAAAGGGTTACGTTTTATTATTATGTTATACCAAATGTGATTAAATTTATATACATGTTGTACATGTAATCATTTACCTTTAAAAATGTTAGCTATGTTTATTTGTAAAGCGTTGGAAATCGGAATTTGTTATTATACCTAGTATGACTAACTCTTGATTGTATCATTAATAGCGAAATTCTCGCTTTTCATGCCCGGCTTCGCTGGAAAACTCCGTCATATTTTTGGAATTTTGTGAGTTTATACAAAGTTGACGATATATTGATTCATTGTTTGTTTTATTTGTGTTTTAAAAAACTTATTATACATATATTTCAATATAAATTAAAATAAAAGTTAAGAAGAACATGTGTCGAAAAATGCGAAATAAGCGAGATATTTAGTTCTGAAATCGATAATGTCTGTACAGTCGAATTCGCCAGCAAGTATATCATGCATGTACGATGTGAATCTAAATTTAGTTTTAGTGCAGATTCGTTCATACACACAAAGGCACAATTTTGTGTCCTATCAAATACGAGTAAAAGTGTCGGCATCGGCTTTAACCGGCTTTTAATGAAGTAAATAATATTTGATTTCTAGAACCATATACAGATTGTTAATTTTCGTTATTCATCATTCCTAGGCCATATTCATATAATATTTTAAGATTGCATAAATTACTTGTTGACATAAATCGTGTGTACTCACTTTAATAGTGTGTGCGAAATACGGATTACCTTAAGACGTAAGATACTGGGTAAAACTAAAAACTAGATCGCCCGTTTCATCGTTATTTTCTATCCCGCGTATTAAACTCGACTCGAGATTTGCAATATCGCTCGACAATTCAGTGATAAAAGCTTCCCTGTGACACGAATTCCATTTAATGTGAGTTGTCCCAGTTTTTAAATTGTGTTAAAGAGGGCATGCTTAGATAATTCATTAAACTCTTTTATTGCAAAGTGCACAATATTTTCAAAATTTGCCGACCGTGTTAATAGATAGTCTACTAAACTTTGCCCATTATGTGTAGAACACGTTATTCTTCCAATATTCTTATCATATGAAGTCTACCGTTAACAACTCAAAAATGTGACGCCATTCATAAATCTAGTAATGTGTCCCCGAAGCGGTTTGGATTAAAATCACATGTTGTCCTAGGCATAAGATGATCAATGTCTATACAATCGAGATTAATTTAACTACGATCATACGCAATATAATCCAGTTTACGTCCGATTCTTGAATGTGTGTCTCCAGTGAAATAAACCGCACCTAGCTCGCTAAAAGTATTGATATCCGGTTCAATAATCTTAAAACTATCCCCATCAAATCTAGAGTAAACAGATGCATTTCGGGTGCTATGTATGTCACCGCAATATACATATCATGTTCAGTATTAAAATAGTGTTGATCAAGTTTGATCCACAGTAGACATTTTTTACAACCGAATTTCCTTTTCGTAAATTATCCCTAATATACACAATAATCCCTCCACTTGAAAGTCGCGCATGCCTATTTTGGAAACGTCTATATGAATGTATTGGATCACTAAATCCAGATAATTTGAAATAAGATTTTGAGTGTGTCCATGTTTCCGTTAATCAAATAATGTCATATTGTTAAAGTAAGTTCACGAAATCCGGCGATGATAACTTGTCCGCTGTATTTAATATTTAATATGGTATAATTGTAACTAGCCTTGTTGTTAACTTTGTTAACAAAGTCTTGAATTGCAATATGACTTTGAACATTTTGTTGAAGCTACTGGTCCAGAGGTTATGAAGTTTAATATAATTTATTGAGTCATACAATAGGCAATATGCTCATAAGTACACACAACGTTTTATGATTCATTAAGAAGTATATAGTCCGGCAGAAAAGTGGCATTTTTTTCACTAAACCCGACATTGAGGTGTATAGTAAATGTTAAAGTGTTTTTTTTTAGGGGACAAGATACTGATGAAGAATTCAAATGATGCCGGGCTAGTTTCTTGGAGGGTTTTGAGAAATTCAAGATGGCGTCCAAGATGGCGGCCATTTTCAGTTTTATTTGTTTACACATTTAGATTTGCATTATGTTATGTATTATAATGGCATTTTGATATTGTTATACATTTAAATATATATATAGATGTGCAAACGTGCGTTACATATTTATTTAATGAAGTTGGCGTCCAAAATTGCTGCCAGAATCAACATTGCTGCTCAAAAATTGCTCCTAAAACCACGATCATATCCAAATTTTGCATTAGAAGAATACATATGGAAAAAATACAATTTAGTAGCAATTAAGTGTTTAATAATTGTTCGATAAAATTACCTTAAATTCATGTGCAGAGTATAGTATAATAACAAGAACAGATCGACCTTATCCTGACCATTGGAGATAAGTTATATTATCTTAATGTACAGAAAAAGCAACTTCGTCAAAGGTATGATTTGTGTTATAAAAAAAATACCGGTGTCATTAATGTCATTAAGCACATTATATTTCAATTGAAATACCATTATACGTATAATTCAATCTTTGTTCACCAAGGTCATAATCAGGTCACAATTTTCAAACATAATGGTATAAAGTACTATGCATACTAGTTAATCTTATGTTGTGAGTTGTTGTCGAGCATAGATTGATTTTCTAATGTTAATACAAGTTCAATTCCCATGTTTGTCTTTCATACCAACAATTAAATTACGCAATAACGTATTATTCTCCATTTTTCCTTTCTCATCGACAACGGGCAGGTTTTGTCTGCTCATTGTATTATGTCAACCTGAACCTTTTGACAAGCGCAAAGATAGTACATGGTAGTCGCGCTTGATAACATGAGTGTTGAACATGGGTTATCGCTTGTACACCCACATTTGATCATTTTACTACATTGAGTGGAGCTAAAGCAACATGTGATGCTACTGTAATGGGTAAAAGGGTGTTTGACGCCTCGTCCTTTCGCCAACCATAATCACATGGATTCAGATCTGGGGGGTCTGCATCTAATGCGTGTTTCCATATACACACCTGTATATGAGCACGTTTCACATTTTCATAGAATGCTTCCGTGGTTGGCGACAAGCTTGCTAGCGTTGGCATAGCCTTACCCGACTTGCCCACATTGGCTGCCCAAAGGGTTTGTCTTGTTTTATACATTTCGTCTGCATCAGGCTTTCCATAGCAAGCTGAGACAAATCTGGTCGCTTTCTTTACAGCTTCTTTCATACAAGTTGTCATATCGCCTAACAGTCTAATGAAGTTGCCTGCGTTCAGCTTCTTAATAACTGCTCCCTTACCGATACCAAAATATCCAGCCACAGTATCACATCCAGAGATAGCGTGAGCAGACCGCAAGTCGGTCGCGATATTTCTATGCTTTTGGGCAGTTTTGCGAATGTCTATAATTTCTCTATCTCTCACTGGTGATTCCATGATTACCAATAATGAAAGTTTAAGGACAACACAGTAATGTAACAACAAAACAAACATGTCTGTATCATCGGCTACCACAGATATACCAAAGTGTTCTGCTGCTACAGCATCAACCATTTGCCTTATCATAATAACGGCAGCTTCTTCGTGGGATGTTTAGAAATCCGCTCGATTGATTATGACACCTTTATATATTTCAGTGGGCGTATCATTATCTCCTGTTACGACCAAATTGTGTGTTTCAGTGCACAAGAGGTGAATTCTTAATTCGTGCAGCGGCAAAGAAGTATGGTAGCATGAGTGTAACTGATGCCAAGTGCAGCGGTCAATCACCTTCTCTTTCTGCTCGAACATACATCATTATCATGAATACTGCCTTAATCAAACAGTCAATCCACAATTTAGACGTCGGCTGGCAGATGCTATGCTGTTAAGATACATTTCTAGATCATCAAATGTCTGAAGATTATTTGCAATGAATATCTTGCGCAACAATTCCTCTGTCACTATTCGTTATGCCCGAACATTCTTTGGATATTTCTTCCCATTTAGGAATTTGGAGACTCCAGCAAATGTTGAATCAAACAGCTCTTCCAACCCACTATTTGCCATAATCGTTCCCACTGACATCAAAGAACTCATTAGGAAGTGCATACCACCGAGACGTATTACTACATCCGAAAACTGCTTTGGGTATGCCTAGATAATATTGACTGCAACTCTATAAATTATAATGTCAGATCACCTGTTAACGCAGTGAAGTGCTGAACATACTGTGATGATAATACTTTAGCCTTTTGTGGAGATGTCATGTCTAGGTCTGAAGGTTTCATATCTATAAATGGCAAAAAGTCTTCCTTTGTCCTGGGTCTGACTTTAAGCCCCTGCTCTCGGCACAACCGCGTATTATATCCTTCGGTCCTTGAAAATGCTCAATATCAATTTCATACTCTATCGGCTTGGCCATATCTGATTTTGGTGTGCGTTTTATGGTCTCGCTAACATCAATGTCGTCTGAAAAGGAAGATCCTGATTGCGTCATCAACATCGCCAGTGAGTGTGTAGACGCTTTACCGTTCTGGGACGAAATGTCGGCACATCGTCATACGAGAATGTTATGTTATAATCACGCATCTGATTGATCAGAGTGCGAGTTGTTATGCGAGACTGTGAGTTGAGTAAATATTGTTGTTTCGGCGTCACCTGTGCGCGTGGAATATGACAATGAACCGTCAGCCTGTATCCACCGTAACTATTGACTTTTCTGAGAATAATCTAACCACGAGGTAGATTTTTAAAACAGAATGAATTGCCTCTGCTAAATGTCAGACAATATGAAATTCGTCAGATATTTACAATCGAAAAGGTCACAACATGCTGTTCGCAAAGTATTTTCTATATATTTTTTGTGCTCATTAACTTACTTATTTCATTGCTTAAAATGGTGATTATACAGGCATAAACCAACAACTTAATTAAGTGTTTTTTTTAAATGATTTTTATGCATCTTCATACCGACTTATTTTATTATGCACATACAAACAATGTACTCTAATTCACTTTATCCATGAAACTTCAAATACATGCGCCCATGAGCATTAACTTTGCAATGCATTAACACATAATTACTATATGATGTTTTTTTTTACTTAGCTTTGACACTACATTTGCCCAATGAGCTGAAGAAACATGCATCCATTTTTTTTTTCGACTGAAACATATTTCGACTGAAATAAACAAGGTGAAAGCAACAACAAGGGAAGTAACTAATCTTACTTGTGTTCACTGTTATTTAATGTTTTAGGAACATAATTAACAATTATAATTAATGTATATTTGTAGTTCATACTTACCCGATGTAAATCAAAAGGGTGTAAATTATTTGTACAGAACAAATATGTGTGCATGATGTTCGCACCTAGTGTATTATGCAGTACATTTGTATTTTAATTATGGTTTCTTAGTTTCCTTGTCTGTAATCTCTTCATGTATATGTAAAATAATACATTTAAGAGATTTAAGTGGATAATATTGAATGGTCTCTACAAAATGCCTTTCAGAAAGACAATTAGTTCAGTGTGTATAGCATGAAATTCCGATTCAATGTAGTGGAATGGAATTTTAACTGCAATAATTTGCATAAGCGACCATTTGGGCAGCCATCTGGCGTATTATCTGTAATTTGAGTTCGATTAATTCACTTCCAAAACATTAACTATCGTAGCATCATTCTATTTTAGGCTGAACAAAATCCAAAATAATGGATTAAGTCATGATTATATCACCACATACCTTAAAACGGCGGCCATCATGGACGGCATCTTGGATTTATACAAACCCTCAAAGATTCCAGCCCGGCATCATTTGGTTTCTTCATCAGTAACATGTTCGCTAACAAAAACACTTTAACATTTACTATACACCTCAATGTCGGGTATATGTCATTTTCTGCCGGACTAATAATATTGCATTTATAGAAACATGTTACACAACTTTGAAATTATGTTATATTTCGTTATTGTGTTATGTATTATGGGTCGGTGGCCTCGGTTTACTTAATAAACTGCACCGACATTGAACAAAACGGGTATAAGACGTAGAGTTTTTCAATGCACATTCGTCCACATGTTATAAATTCTTATTTATACTATTACTCAACAAAGGACAACGCAAACAGTTCAATGAAATACAAAGCTATAAAAACGTGCCCCTCCATTAATTCAATATTTTGAAGATCTTGTTTACTGAGTTTTTTAAATGACACTTAACTTAGATTAAAAACAAAAACTCCGCGATCGAAGATAAATGGCCCCCTCCCAAACAGAGCCATGATAGGATTATTTGCAACAAAACTGACCATAAGAGTATAACTGATCCTATTAATGTGACATAGCCACTTAAATAAGTTTTTATTTGACACAGAATTATGCACTTGTGTTTAATCATCGTTATAGTAAATGGGTTTAAAATATTATAATATCATAACTAGGGATGTCACGATGATCGAATAAAATCGATTAATCTTTGTTGGATGAGAAAGTCAGCGATAATCGATTCTCTTTCCGGAAAATCGATGTCGCTGATTTAGTAGATAATCATTGAAAAGACTGAAATTGAGATTAACTCAGTTGGCAGTCAGTGGTTAGCATCTGTGTTCGTTTATTATACAGTTTTAAACACTTCTCTTTGTTTATATTGTTTAACATATCACCCGTTTATTGTGATATGAATCTTTGACCTAGTGACACCAATTTCAATATGGGCCATCTACTGTCCAAAGCCAATGCACATGGTAAGTATCACGCCAATCGGTCCCACCGTTCACAAGTTATTGATCGGAAACAATGTTCACTCATAGTGTAGCAGTGGTCTTGGCCATTGACCTAGTGACCACAATTTCAATAGGGGTCATCTACTGGCAAAGGCAAATGTACATGTGAAGTATCAAGTCAATTGGTCAATCCGTTCACAAGTTATTGATCGGAAACGATTTCACACTTAGCGTGGCAGTGACCTTGACCTTTGACATACTGACCCCAGTTTCAATAAGGGCCATCTACTGTCCAAGGCCAATGCACATGAGAAGTATCGAGCCAATCAATCCCTCAGTTCACAAGTTATTGATCGGAAACAATTTTCACTCTTAGTGTGACAGTGACATTGACCTTTGACTGAGTAAACCCAATTTCAATAGGAGTCATCTACTGGCAAAGACCAATGCACAGGGGAAGTATCAAGCAAATTGGTCAATCCGTTCGCAAATTATTGATCGGAAACAAACTGGTCTACCGACAGACCGACCGACCGACATCTAGCAAAACAATATACACCTTCTTCTTCGAAGGGGGACATAATAACCCCATAAAAGAACACTGTACGACATGGATTGAAATAACAGAAATGACGAAGGCTCATACTGAAAACAAAGAACATTTTCGTTTATGAGTAATCATTATTAGATATTGAAAATAATTATCAAGCGTTACAAACGCGAAACGATTGAATGATTTGGTTGCTTCTTTTGTAAGCGTTGTATTTTGTGACAATAAGTAGACTGCTAATATAAAGTATCAAATGCATGACATTATGTACCAGCTCGTATTGCCGAGTGGTAACGTTTTTAATCCAAAGGTCAGTGTGTATGGGCGTAAACTTGTATTTATTTTGTATTTCTTTCTAAGATTATATTATTGTTTTAAACTGAAGCTCTGGTTCTGATCTTTACATTTATCAATTGAAAGCAATGACGAGCATAAAAATGCCAAAATCTTTGAACATGTCCCTTTAATACGAACACTCATGTTTTACATGATAACGTTATAATATAACCATACTTTTAAAAGGGAAGATAAATAATGGCAATTATCTTCCGCATGAACATGATTTGTTTGCGTGAGGTCATGTGACTACTGATAACAGTTGATTTCATGCTGCAAAGTCGTATTTACCTAACAATCCATGTTAAGGTTTAAGCGGAAATTGACGTGTTATGGCTCTCAGTTTTATTCCCCATTTGCGTTTGTGTAATGTGGTCTAAAATGGCGGATGAAGAAAGTTGAAGTAAGTATTAAGTTTATGCTATTCGGTTTTGGTTCGCGAGTAAAATTTCTGTTCTTTAGGATCATCATAAACAAAATTATGAACAATAAAGAACATATCTGGTTGAAATTAATATAACAGTTGAAATAAGCACAAAGACGGAAACATATTAAACTGTCTTGCATTCTATATTTAATATTGATATTAATAGATGGCATCGCCTGTAGTATCAATACGCTATCAATTTATAAATGTAATCAGAAATGACAATATATAGTATAGTTATAATTGACATGTATGCAGTACAGCTTGTACTAGAGATGTTTTTCTTATTTTGAACAAACTGAGGATTTATACACGATGTATCTCTATTGTGAAGCAGAGAGAGGCGGCAATTAATGTAGTCATTATAATTTATATATTTGGTTCTGTAAGATATATAACTAATGCTTAATAACAAATGCACATCAATATTTTAAGCTCACCTGTGCAAAACATTGTCATGGTGACCTTTTGGGATCAACTTGTGTCCGTCCTTCGTCGGTTGTTGGGCGTCTTGAAGAAATGCCTTTTGAACACCTTAGATACCACATTTATTGCCCAATCGTCGTGAAACTTGGTAAAAGCCTTAACACAATTATATATCAACTCAGTTCAAAACTGGGTGCATTGGGTAAAACAACTAGGTCAATAGTTGAAATTAAAAACAAAAATTTCAAACACACATTTATTGTCCAGTCTTTGTGAAACTTTTGTCACAGTGAAATATCGATTAATGTAAAGCTGGGTCGTGTTTGATCTAAAACAAAGCCACTAGGTCGAAAACAAAAAGAAAACAAAAAGGCTTGTGAACACTCTTGATGACATATTTATTGCCCATTCTTCATGAAACTTAGTAAAAACATTTGCCCCAATAATATCTCAGCCGATTTCGAAACAATTGAAGAAACAGTTTGAGGACACTGTTGAGGCCATATTTATTTGCATATTTATTGCCCAATCTTCATGAAACTTGGTCAGAACATTTGGCCCCTAAATTTTTCGGCCGATTTCGAGTTTCGGTAAAAAAATAAAAGGCCACGTGGGTCAAACTCTAGGTCACTAGGTAAACCTAGGGAAAAAAGTTTGTGAACACTCTAGTTGCTCCATTAATTGCCCAATGTTAATGATACTTGGTCAGAACATTTGTTTTAATTATATTTCAGCCAAGTCGGAAACTGTTTAATGTGTGGTCAAAAACAAGGTCGCAAGGTCAAATTGAAGAAACAGTTTGAGATCACTATAGACGCCACATTGTTTGCTCAAATTTCATGAAACTTGGTCAGAACATTAGTCCCATAGCTCAGTTTAATGTCGCGGGTCACTATGTCAAATTAAATAAAAGGCTTGACAACACTTTAGAAGTCCCGTTTGTTTGTGCAATCTTCATGAGACTTGCGCTGAACATTTCTTTAAATGATTTCTCAGACGAGTGCGAGATGGTTCCTGTTCATTGAAATTAATATCCGCCATGAGGCGAGGCATTATTTGGCTATTATTAAACCATTTGTAGACTAAAACAGTTTTTGTTTTACCATTTTATCTTGAAACCTGATGAGAACTTTAATACTTTGTATATGTGTGGGCTGAGTTCGAAAAATGTGATCTGCTGTTTGGGCTTTTTCCTTATAAGCCTATTGTTTTGTGAAACATTGTATACTCTACCGGCACAAAACATTAAAGTTCCATGGGGTCTCTAGTAAGCGCATTAAGGCCTGTGGCCCTCTTGTTACACTATTTGTATAGTTATCGGGATTTTCGATTTGCAGTAGATATGCCAAATGTATGATATGATTATCGTCTACATTTTATATCATGTAAATTGCAAGTGTCCGTATACATGTATATTCGCATTCAATACAAAAAGAGTGCAGTGTAATCACCCTTAAAGGCGTTGAGTCGTGTTTTTCCATTACGTTATATATTACCTTGGTAAGTCGTGGTTATGTATAACTCCGAGTTATTTTTAAACTTCCTTTTTCGCAATGTAAACCCACCTCAATAATCATTGCCTGTTTGACGGTTCATGTTACCGAGCGGGGGTCTTCTTCAACAGCAAACAATTCAAGCATGAATCGAAACTCATAAACATTACCATGCCCATGTTTGTAAAGGGATAATGCTTTTTTATTGGCATTAAAATTAAAAACAAATATAAACCTAAACGTAATAGTATGACGTCAAATAAAAATACAAATGAATACAAAGATATCTTGAATGAAAGTTAGATTTTAAAGTAATATTACGCTTTGTGAATAAAAAGGTAAGGAATAAATTGCAATTGATATATAATTGAATATTTTATTCCGTTACAAAGTAATCTGAAATTGGCAGTTATTCATATTGCGAAGACGTTTGAAACATCAACGACTGAGAATTAACAATTGTTTCTGTTGTTGTTAAAAATCTATTAACATGTTAATATTACAGCCATGTAGTATTCAAATATTTTCGTTCACATTGTTTGAAGGTTTGTTACTTTTTTGAAGTATTTTATTACTTGTTTTATTGTATCTTTAATTGTTAGTTAGTTGTTTCTGTTTATTAAGTATATGATCAAGTCCTTAAAGCAAAAATACGATATTGTTTTCTCGATAATCGTGGTTGTGTACACTAGATGATGAAATACTTTTTTTCGTACATATGTATCGTCATAAAACATATTTCGAACTATTGTAAAATGGAACTTATTGCGACATATACTATCAAGTCATCCATATAACCACGACACTAATTTACTTGTTTATGTGAAGGGTTTCATATGGTAAACACGATCGCTTAGCACTGCTACTTCCAGTGCCGTTTCAGTAAAGTAAGGATAAGTACATCGTACCAAAGAACTGCTAAACGTATTAGCTTCGTTTCGAACAATTGCAGTATCACTGTGTACGGCTAGTTTTAACAGATTCGTATTATTTGACAGTAAATCAAATATACAGAACAAAAGCACTGCGTTCCCATATTAAATAATTTATATAACCCGATAGTTAACCGGTGCATCGAATGTAATAGTGGTTGACGGCAGGGTATTGATTGCAATGTATAAATGAGAAAAATGTTGTTTATCTCGCAACTACTGCTGTTTAAATGCAGATTTGATTGACGGCATATATGTTGTTTACTTCATAGTTATCAATTCAAACTAATTTAGACTCTACGTTTGAATTGAATGTGATTGTTTGTTTTGCAAATAAAAAGGTAAAATTCAGCTTGTCGACGTATTTCACTCTTAACTGAATTCTTTGTAGATACTGAGATACATTTGCATGTATATTGGACTGTTTGGCAAATGTCGACATTATGCACAGAGTAATGTGATGTGTTTATTGTTATTCCACAAATCCCAAAAAAAGCACAGACAGACGGACAGACATGAAGACCGATATATAGACGGTCGGACGGAATTACAGACAGACAGACAGACAGACAGACAGACAGACAGACAGACAGACAGACAGACAGACAGACAGACAGATGAAAAAAGTAAAGTGATGATTTGGGTACAATAAGTGGCCTGTCTTCAAGTTCAGAACCAACAAAATAACCTGACTACAAGTTCACTTGATTACATTGTTCGGTAGTAACGGGGAACACAAACACAACATTCATATTGTTAAGTCATTTATTTAAAAAATAAACAATACACACAGTGAACATAGGAATAATGACCAACAGTTGCAACAACACGGAAACGTAACTTCAATGAATAGTTTTCGCTTTCGAAGTGTAGTTACTGAAACTCTGATTGTCCATATCGCACTAATTATGAAAAATAATTTGCGGAAAAGTTAAATGACAAAACCGTTAAATGAAATATGGTCAAACATACTATTTATAACTTTAGTTATAGGAAAAACTTCCTTTATACACAACCATTGTCAGATTTTTTTTAAATTAAACGTATACATGTATAACTGATATATGTTTACATGTTTACAGGGTCTTCTCAAACAAACACTAGGCTCCTTCAACACACATTTGATAGCGTTCTGGGATGTAGCTGATCAAACAAAATGGCGAGTCTATCCGCTATGTTCACTGAGAAGGAAAGAACGAACTGGCTGAAGGCATGGCTAGCAGTTGACATTGCAAAATCTGGCTTAGAACAGTTCGCGGAAAACGAGGCTAAAACTGTACGCGCCAATATATACAATACTGTCTGGTCAAATATTCGTGCGCCAGCCTCGTGTATAGGCTGTGACACTGCAAAGGTGCTGCAATGCCCTGCTAATGTGTGTAATAACGTCTACGGCGAGATTTCAAAGCAACATAAATATTCCAAACCGTCTTTGAAAAATACAACGGCGAAACAATGGGCAACAAATTCATGGCAAATTGCAAAGGTTTTTTTACCCCCAGACGGATATGCTGGAAAGAGTTCGGTTCACGATACAGACTTCAATGGAATCATCAGTTTTATGATGAACTGCAAACACTTTGACAGCAGGTTTTCATTCCCCATAGCTCCAGGAAAACAAAGTCCTCCATGTATACTGACAAAGGTTAGTGTATTATTATTTTGTTTTTAAATTTATTGCATTATTTTGCCTGCGATGAGAACATGTTTTAATTGAACCACCCCCAGTCAATCCAGTCAAGTTTTGCACCGTTTATCTTCAATGCTATCAAAGCTTTTTGTTGAAAACTTCATTATTAAATACTAAATTTAAGACATAAACACCGCATTAAAGGAAAGAAATGCAGCTCTGTTTTCTTGGCGAACATTTCTTAATGTGCTGAAGTATTCCAAAGATTCCAATAGTCACAATGTCATGAAATATATTCTCTTACTTAACACTAAAACTGGACAAGTACACAAAGCAAATACAAATAAGTGACGTTCTTTACGGAATATATTTGCTCATATTAGTGCATCAGACGGCACAGAGAACTCGTTCAACACGTGTGATCGCTCGCTGTCATAGTTGCAAATATCCAACTCCCAGAAACTGACCCTCCGGATCACTGGGATATGCAACATACAGGCTTTTTTTAGTTAAAATCGCCGTCTGTAATCCAGGAGGCGTTTAAATCGGTAATTGAGCCGCATAAAATGTGTTCTGGCATAAATGAACACAACAATATCATTAATATATCCCTAATGCACAAATTAAAACAACTTACGTAATCTGGTGAGCTTGTAGAATAGTTATATAAATCCAAGTTTATTATAAGTTATATGAAACAATTGCTTATAATATCATTAACCGATTAAAAGTATATCATAATATAAATCTTTGAAATAATTACCATATAGTTGTTTCTATAAATAGTTTCTTTAGAAGGTCCTCTATAGATGCCTTTGGAGTACTTGGACACGTAGAAAGTTTGTTTTTGCCGTTCCTTCCTAGTGTCAATACCTTGTATATAATGGTATATTTCACTTTTATCAGCGACAGTTGAAGTAACATAACGTCATTACGTTGCATAAAACACAAACACAACAGCAGTACATAATTTAATGTCGGCTGGAGCATAACTATACATTAGAACACGTTATAACTATTACATTTAACAGCAGTGTAAATTTGTCTCATAAGTATAAGGTCATATTTCAAATAGTGTTACAAACTCCGCAAAGTATTGGTTAGATTATATATTCTTGNTTGCCAGTCTGTCTGTCTGTCTGTAAAACTAACTTTTCTGAATGCGAACAGTGACACTTTTCAGTGTAAATATGTCTCGTATGTATAAGGTAATAGTTCAAATAGTGTTACAAACACCGCAAAGTATTGGTTAGATTATGTATTATGGTTTCTCCATGAACGTCTGAATGTGTGTGTGTCTGTTAGCCGGTCTGTTTGTCTGTCCGTAAAACTATTTTTTTCCAAATGAGAATTCTGACACTTTCCATAATACACATTCCTATAGTGTTCAGTATGATTTGCCAATATGCAATTCATATTATTATTTGCTACACATTGCTTACTTTATTTCACATTGTTTGCTCCTGTTCACAGCGTACATGGTGAGCTTTTGTTTTCACCTTTTGTAAGTTGTTCCTAGTTCGTCATGTGTTGTCCGTTGTGCGCCGTATCTCGTCAACATTTACACTAGAAAACACCATAGGCACTATTATTTGCCCAATTTTCATAAAAACACAGTTAAAACAGTTGCCTCAATAATATATCAGCCAAGTTAGAAAATAGGTAACGTGGAATAAAAATACTAGATCTCTAGATCAAATAAAAGAACAAACTTGTTAACACTCTAAAAGTCATATTTTTATCTTCACGAAACTTGATCAAAACATTTGTTGTGATGTCCATTTCAAACATGGTTCCGCACTATTGAAAAAATATGGCAGCAAGTTGGGACCTTTGTCATAATAAAACTATAGACAACCTGTGGTAACACTCTAGCAGTCACATTATTTCGTCCAATCTTCATGAACATTTCTCAGATCATTTTTTGATATCTCGGCAGAGTTTGACAGAGTTCTGGTCCGTTGAAAAACATGGCCGTTATAGGCTTGGAAATTCTTTTAATGGCTGTATTGAAACCACGTGGGCACTCAATAAGAAACAGTGTGTGTCCAATCATCATGCAACTTGCTTAGAACATTTATTGTAATGCGGTTTTCGGCTGCGTTTGAAATCGGTTCCGGTGTATTGAAAAACAGTTCAGTTTTGCTATGAATAGCATGTGAACACTCTAGACGTCACCATTGAACGTACTTATATTATTTGTTCCAACAGTATCCTAGCCGAGTTTTCAAATGGTACCACTCCGGCTATAGGTAAATCTTGCGAACACTTTAGAGGTGACATAAACACAATGTGTGTGGTTCTGCAACTTAGAGGAATATAATAGTCAGTATCGTCTTTGTGCTGAAAATTATAAACGGGGTCTTTTTTTCTGAAAGCTACCGTTAGAATATCTTTCTCAAAACAATCCCTCATTGTCACATCAGCGAATTAGTTTATTCCATCAAAACGCACGTATCTTACGAGACCTTAGAAACCATACCTTAAGTTGAGTGCACAAAATCTGCCTCATAGTGATATTATAAGCTCTGTTTGTTGCAACTATGACAAGCATGTATCAATCGCGAGATCATGACCACATGTACAAGTATTAGGTTGTAGAAGACGAGCAGTTGCGGTCTGCTGAAAAAGATGATGTTTTCCGTCCCAATTGGCGCCATTTCTAGCCATCTGTTGCGTGTTAAATATGCATTTTAAATTAAAATCCTCAGATTCGAGTTCAACAATCGCTCCGGTCAGGGGCGGGGCAGTTGTCCTTATATGACAACATTAAGGTCTTGTACACACTCTAGATGTCACATTTACTGCCTAATTCTCGTATTACTTGGTCAGAACATTCTTCGCACTTATATTTCGACCGATTTTATAAATGACTTCATTCCGTTGAAAAAATTGCCACAAAAGGGCGGTTTAGTGTTATCCGTATTTGGTTGAAGTGAGAACGTGTGAAACCTCTGGAAGTCACACATTTGTCCAATCAGCATGAAACTTGCTCAGAACATTTGTTCTAAAATTATCTCGGCCGAATATGAAAATGATTCCCGACTGTTAAAAAAGATGGCCGCCAAAGAGCTTGACAGTTTTCATTATATGGCAATGGTTAAACCTTGCGAACACTCGACGCAAAATTATTTGAAAAATTATCATGGAACTTGCTATGAGCCAATGGTCTTATGATGTCTCGGAAGAGTTTGAAAATGGTTTTGGTCATTTGAAAACATATGACCGTCAGGGAGCCGGGCAGTTTTCCTTTGTGTCGATAATTAAAACTTTTGAACAAAAATATTCTTTCCTCAGATCAGATTTGCATTCATAAACGCATGAATTATGACTGATTTGATACCGGTTTACCTTTTTAAATGCATGTTTACAATTTGAGACTGATTGATTTGACTTTATACGCCCAAAAACATCATGACCAAAAAAATTGATGTGTTTGCCAAGGAATATACAACGTGTATTCAACTATTTTTCAGATGTTTCAAATTAGTTAACAAAAAATTTCAGACATGCATGTATTTTAGTTAGACATTATCACAACAACACCAAGCGTAACTTAATATAATTTTACAGAGGTTTCAAATAAGTTCACACACAAGTGCAACATGTCATAATACATGCCTTGCATTTAGAGTGTATTGCAATTACATCTGGCAATACCTGATATCATCTACATATATGTTTTGTATTTTAATAGACACGAGAAATT
>VMBQ01006737.1:41045-52648 GCA_007657795.1 Dreissena rostriformis | reverse complement strand
ATATATTCGAATAATGACAAACGAATATTCGAATACCATTTCCAGTATTCGTTCCCATCCCTAGTAAAAATGAATTAATTTAAACGCAAATTGGCAAAGTTTTGGGCAGTTTTGTTCCCAGCTGTTTTCTACAAACAAGTTTCGCTTCGTATAATTGAACATTTGTAGCAAAACATTTGATTAATATTTTAAAATAAAGTAGAATATAAACATATCATGATGCTTATCAACAAAAAAATAATTCCCCTTTCGTCTTCAAATTCCCCACCTGAATCACCCCGCCACATCACTCCAAAGGTTATATAATATGACTGTAAATAAAATTTTAACAAAAACTAGTTTAAACAGCCACACATATCATATTTTACAACCAGTGGGTTTCAAATTTTCCCTTCAAGCAGGAAGTAAAGTCCATCAGTGATTTTTTTTTGCTTTATATTTTACAGTCTGTGCCTTTTGTATTGAAAACAATTGCGTGGTAAGCCAGGATATTGGGGGAAATGAAACAGTGTTAATATGATTATAAATAACAGTATTCCAATTATTTTTAAGTGCATGTTTAACTGCATTTTTAAATTTATATTATAAAGTGATATGGAATTATATCGCTGTATAATAAACTCAATTAACAAATTATTGAGTTTATTGGAAAATTTTGGCATCTTTTGGGGGAAACTTTGGTCAGCTCTATGGGAAAAAATTATACTTTTTGCCATGTGAAAACAGCTTGTTAGAGGCTGTAATTTTGGGTAAAAATATCAATGTCCATCATATATCAAGTGAGTTGGTTTTGATTCTTACCTTACTATGGCTCTTTTGATACCAATATTAACCAAATCAGGCTCTTCGGAATGCTGAAATAAAAACAATAATTTGATTAATATAGTTTGCTATAACAGCAAAAATTATGTTTGTATAGCTTGCTTCAATGCTGAAATAACAACAACAATTGGATTCCTATAATTTGCATCCAGGGCCCTCTCTGGCCATCAGGGGAAGGGGCCCAGGTCCCTCATGTCAGATGATAATTAATATTTCCATATAGAAGATAATTACATCCTGTGATGCTTTCTAACGAAGCAACATCAAATGTTGCAACAGCAAAACCAGGACTTTTTCTTGTCATTTTGAGAACATGACCTATTGTGATATGGGGAATTTTAGCATCAATATACTCTATATAGGTAAACAAATTAATTGTTTGATATATAAATGTTGAACTATTGTTGATAAAACCTACATAAACCATCAAATTCCAAAAATAAACATGTCAGTACATTAGATATTACAACTTCAAAACTCTTATTTTTGCTAAACTAATCATCTCTATTATTAAAATCAAAAAGTCATACAATCAATTATGAATTGTTTGACCGGATTTGAGGAAAAGGATACTTTTTGCCATTGGGAATATGACCCAAAAACGGCTTTAAAATATGCCAGAAAATAGCCCCGAAAACAATAATATTGTTTCGTCTACCAAAAAGTTCACCATTTCGCTTTGCAGCAAATGAGATGACATGAACCAAAATTCTAATTGTCATACAAATTTACCACAAATTTGTTCCCATCAACGCCATATTGTCGGAAGGCACTGACACAGTCATCAAATTTGTTCTGAAAGACACAAAAAATAATGGTTTATTCTGAAATTGAGCCGTGCTGGTAGTCAATTTCCCTAATATTTAAACTTCTCCAATATCATGGCTGTCCAAAAAGATCAGGGGCCGTGTTAAAACATTGTGTTACACTGTACATGGATGAAACAAAGTACATGAGTGAAGTTAAACATGAATGTTGATTTATATTTTCATAAACAAAATATGTTTCACAGATAGTGATATAATCAACATTTTAAACATCCATGAATAATGAACTAAACTCCTTGTCACAACTTGCTATGTTACTGTATATCATTAGTTACACAGAAACAGGGTGGAACCCACAGAAACACTAATTGAAGCTCTTTCTTAAATAGTTCCAATTACTTGTGTAATATACTTATTATACTTTCTATTACTTCCTAATTACAGAAAGATTTGCCTAGATGGACTTACAACACCACCACCATGTTTTTCAATGGCTGGTCCAATATTTGTTCAGCTGCATGCCTGCTTGGACATTGCTAAATTTCTTAAAGCCCCATTCATACTCAAAATCAAAAATATTTTGTAAAATGAAGTTTACCCATAAAAAATCAGTGTTCCGTATAGCAAAAGCCAAAATTTAAACGCAAGATATGTTCTGGTAACATAGATTTAACGAGAAACAAATGCTTGTTTTTATTTTTTTGGCACAATATATTCCATTTTAATTTCCAGAAACGTTATCTAATAATCTATTCTTACGACACACAAACACTCACTGAATTTGGTACATAAACATTTTTTTTTGTTAAAACTTAAATATATTGTGTCACAAAAAAAGGCATTTTGTATCTTGTTAAATCTGTGTTACATGACACCATACGGCGTTAAAATTTTGGATTTTGGTAAAAGGAACACTCATTTTTTTATGGGTTAACTATATTTTACAAAATTTTAATGGGGCTTTACTGGGAGTATACAAACTGATTGAAACTAGGTTGAACTCATGCATAGCAGTACATATTCTTGTTCGTGTGTTTCGATAGAAATCTGAATGTTGACAACGCTCCAATCAACTAAAAACGAAACATGCGTTAGCCGTAAATCAATAAAACTTGAATAAGACATATCTTACGTCATGTAGCCAATTTATGACATCTTGAACGGTCCAGCGAACAAGCGCCTGGTAATCCGGTAAAGACTTCTGAATTTTCGGCATTGTGAAGCATCTAAATGCTAGCTAAACATACGATGACACATTTGCGTTTTACCTTAAATGGAAAGTTGAAATTTAATAAAAAAAATACTTCCTGGTTGTTTACATAGTGCAACGGGTTGCTTAATATTTCGTTTTTTTTAATAAGCGAACTATATTTTTTCATATCGTCAGTTGATATCGATAATTGTAAATTTCTTTAATAAGAAATACTATTGTGTTTTGTAAATTCCACCTTAAATTAGTATCTTAATATTTGTTCATTTAATAAATCGAGTTTTTGACGAAAATGAAAATTGTTCAAAATATTTTTATTAAAACATGTTCGTTTAAAGAATTGTTAAATCAGTTTCACGTGTTAGTTGTCAATCGTGAAACAAACTGTTTTGGGTTATTTTATTTCAGATACTTCTCAAACTGTCAAGTAATTAAAGATGCAGCACGACGATGTAAATAACTTTCCTTTTTGTGCTTTTTCCATTGTATTTTGATATAGATTAAACCTCAAAATATATATGCAATATATTTTCGCGACCCTTTAAATAACTGTATTTTTTATATACATATTTTTTAGATTTAAATAAGGATTAACGTGTGATTATCGTAACATGTTGTTTACATTTTTACAAACTATGTTTTGTATATGCTATGTTTTCTCTTTCAGGTTATCTGGAGCATAATCAATGGTTCATTCTGCTCATTCAAAACGAGGTAAATAACAAGTTTGAGGGGTTGCTGGAGGTTTCAGCGAAACACCAGTTCGGCGAATTGATTATAAATAGTAGGTGTTAAACCGGTTCGTCTAAATAATGTATAGTTGATTACGCCTTTACATAACTAATTAATAGGTGTGAATAGATGGATGTACAGCATTGTACACTGGAATTCATTCGCCATGATAGCTTGAATAAAACATACATGACCATGTCGACCATTTATAGTAGTCAGCATAATATGACATTGCTTTCCACAGGCCATTTAATTGTCCCTCACCGGGGCGCTTGAATTTCAAAATCATAGTCCGCGGAGCGCTTGAAATGTTCCGATAAGTGTATTTTTGCAGTTACTGCAGCTAGCCATTCTTAAGATCAAAGCGATATTGACTTCCCCAATAAATTAAGAAAGCCGATTTATAATCCTTTGTCGCTTTACCCAACTATCGCCCGCCTACAGGCGGAGCGTCGTTGTATTGGAAAAACAATATTGGCCAATGAGAGTGCATTCTTTGTATGAGTGACAGCCCCCATAGGCAGGCAATACCTGCAGTTAAATCATGCAGACGACTCTTGACCAGGGATCATATTTTTTCGGTTTTGTCGGTCCTACACCGATTGGGGTCATGAAAGACCGATTGAAAATCCCAAACAGTCGGTCCGATTCTGTCCCAACATTAGTAAAAAAAAAACGATGTAAAGTCATTAAGTTCCCAATAAAATTCGTTATTCAAGCTCAGTCTGCCTAAATTTACCATCGCTAATCCCTTTATTGCCCCCAATTAACAACCCGCTTCTGCTACTCGAGTGGACCAGGGTTGTTTTTGACACCTTATCGGCGATTTATCGGCAAATTATTGATTTTATCAGGCATTCATAGTCACACCACAGTGTTTTTATGAAAGGGGTCTCTAATTTCTTTCGAAAGATGCATCATACAGAAATAAACGCCAATGACACTAATTATCCTGTATTTTATACCACCTAAGGTTATAAAACCTGTTAAAACACCTATTTTGTACATCACACAAATTGGATGCTGACCATTACGCATCAATGTTTCACATAAATTAACTTTCGTTTTCGACTGATTTTCAACATATTGTAACATATAGCATCAATCTAAATTTAGAGTTAATTGACGATTGGTTGAATAAGAAAAGTGCTCGATTTACACATGTTCAAGGGGATATCCCTGTAAGGATTTGATGTCAAATCGAGGCATATGGGGGAAACCCCACAATTCAGTTTATAGTGTGTTAAATTCTGGAAAATGAAGAACGCTGTGTTCACGAATTTCTTAAACACATGTATTGTCAAAATTGGGGAGAAAATTAGAGTTTTTGTGAGTAATATACTGACTAAAGTAAAGGTCGAATGATTGATCGTTTTAGGTGTCCTGCTTTTTGGTCAAATTTCCCGACAATTTTTTATGGAGAGTCCCGATTTCAACCTGAAAAATTCTGGCATGTATTTCGGAAGTAAATATTTGAATACTTTTTCCCCCGATTTTAAATCCAGACCGATTGATGTTGTGGGAAAATATGATCCCTGCTCTTGACGAACATAAATTTCCACCGGAAATCTTAGCCAGTTACTTAGAACACTGATGATGGCAACCAGCTGTAATCCTCATGGAAATCGTGCATTTCATGCATAAAACTGTCAAAACATTTATTCAACTCGTAAAACGTTTTAACAAATTATCGTTGAAATCATTACGCAGTTGTTATGTTTTGTTGAAATTTCAAATGAGGATAATTAAATTTGTAATCCGAAACCCACTCCCGAATGTCGATGTTCACGCGTTTGTAATCCAAAACACACTTCCAAATGTTAATGCGATGTAAACATATTCTTTCATCAAATAAGCAGTATAAATTTATTTTGTGTTGGCCCTTTGTCTCAATAACGGCGTGAAAATTATGCAGCATGTACAACGTCGCGTCATTCGCATGGAAAGTGTTAGTGTATTGAATGTTGGATAAACACGCACACATCACGTCATGCGATTTACACATGTTCAGTGGGAATATTTCATCAAATCTTTAAACAGTAACTCATGCCGAAATTCATTTGATACTTTTGAAAAATGGCAGCATTTGTGTTGTGAATTGTATCGTCAACATTTACCAGAAATGCTTTTAAAAATGGAAAATACATGATTATAGGGTAATGAATATAAACTGGAAAGGTAGTAAGTATGCAGTAATAGAGTCGGGTTGATGCGGATGTATTGGGGAATTGTTCGAGTCAGGATTTTACTACCAATGCGGGAAAGTTTTAAAACAATTAAAAAATATATCTTTATATGACTTTATAGCTGGGGGCTTTTTATGCCCCCGGTAGGGTGGCATATAGCAGTTGAACTGTCAGTCCGTCTGTCTGTGTGTCCGTCCGAAAACTTTAACGTTGGTCATAACTTTTGCAATATTGAAGATAGCAACTTGATTTTTAGTATGCATGTGTATCTCATGAAGCTGCACATTTTGAGTGGTAAAAGTTCAAGGTCAAGGTCATCCTTTAAGGTCAAAGGTCAAAGAACAAAATCAAGGAAAGTAATTAGCTTTAAAAAGGGAGATAATTTCTAAACCTGCCAAAAGATATATTGAAATTTTATATATATGAAACCATACAACTGAAGCATAATCAAAATTACATTTTATGGTCAAGCCAAGCACACAATAATACTTTTGGGCATACAAGTATCTTAGGTACTTAAAGGTTACCTGTGAATCTACAGTTGCTTATAATTATTTGCTACTAAAAATAGAGATTTCTTAAAGAACAATTATTTTCAAGGGAAGTAATTCATATAATTATAAATCTCAGATTATATATTTCCTTACCAAGAATTTAAGTTCTTTTCACAGTTACTGTACAGATTTTGTTTTTTGTTTATTTATAACTTAAATGATTGATTTGTCAATTTCTATGCCCCCTTTTAAAAAAAAGGGGGTATATTGTTTTCAGCGTTTTTTTTCCTTCTTTGAACGGGTCCGGTAAACGGCCCTGTTCCCAATCGGGACCACAGGTACTTGAAAAAAATTTTGGTCCTTATATATATAATAAAAGAAAAGGTATCCAATGATGTTTCACAGGTGTATTTAATAACGCTATGCTACAGCATGAAAAATCACATAATGCACACAAATGTCGTTGTGGTTGCCAGCAGGAAGCNATTGTTGTCGGCCTGTCTGTCTGTCTGTCTGTCATTCTGTCCAAAACTTTAACCAATATTAAAGTTTTGTCATAACTTTTGCAATAATGAAGATAGCAACTTCATATTTGGCATGCATGTGTATCTCATTGAGCTGCACATTTTGAGTGCTGCAAGGTCAAGGTCATCCTTCAAGGTCAAAAACAAAATTCCAAGGGAAGTAATAAGCTTTAAAGGGAGAAAATTTATATACCTGCCAAATGATAAATAGCAATTGTATTTCAAAGTGGCGCAGTAGGGGGCATTGTGTTTCTGACGAACACATCTCTTGTCTTGAAGAGTCATATAGCGCACCAAATGACGTTTTTGACTCTGTTTTTTCTAAGAGTTATAACGAACCAGAAAACATCATTTGCCACGATAAATTTAAAAAAAATCAACATCAGGAGGGGACACCCCTTCCGAACCACCCCTATCAGCCCTGGGGCCCCTGAAAAAAAAGCCTGTGGAAAGCACTGTATGACATTCATCACTAAATACCAAACTGTGAGCTGTTTTCGGATGATGGAATTTGACAGCCTCACTTGAGCCAAGCATTCTTTATAATAAGTGTGAATTCAAAATAAGTGTGAAAACAATATCGCTCATTAAAATATACAATTGGATTGTGATAGCAATCCTGTACAGTGATTTATTCACACCTATTAATTAGTTATGTAAAGGCGTAATCAACTATACATCATTTCGCCGAACCGGTTTAACACCTACTCTTTATAATCAATTCGCCGAACTGGGGTTTCGCCGAAACCTCTATAATTCATTTGAGGTGTGCTGCTTTTGACTTTCAGAAGAAAGTTATAAATCAATATGCTGAAATTGCTTTTATGTTAATCTTGGTAATCCATATTCTTAGTTATGGGAATTCTATTGGTTCCGTCTCAAATATACATTGAAGTCTTCCAGTGATTTTTTATGCCCCCTTTTTCGAGGAAAGAGGGGGTATATTGTTTTGGGCCTGTCTGTCTGTCATTGTGTGTGTCTGTCTTTCTGTGTGTCTGTGTTTCTGTCTCAAAACTTTAACCTAGGTTAAATTTTGGTCATAATATTTGCAATATTGATAATAGCAACTTGATATTTGGCATGCATGTGTATATTATGGAGCTGCAAATTTTAAGTGGTGAAAGGTCAAGGTCATCCTTCAAGGTCAAAGGTCAAAAAACAAAATCCAACCGAAGTTACAAGCTTTAAAGGAAGAATCAGATAATTTCTATACCTGTCAAATGATAAATAGAAATTTTATTTCAAAGCGGCGCAGTAGGGGGCATTGTGTTTCTGACAAACACATCTCTTGTTTGCTTTGTATTTTACAGCCTGTGCTTTTTATATTGGGAAAATAGCGTGATTAACCATGAAATTAGGGAAAATTTAAACATTACTTATGCTTATAAATATAGATTCCAATTGTTTATAAGTGCATGTTTAACATAATTTCTAATTTTATATTATAATATAAAGTGCTGCTTATTTTATTTTTTTCTTACAATCAAGACAATGTTTAGTTAATATCCTTTCACAGGCATGTTTAACTTGCAATAATCAATAGATTATTAAATACACAATTTTAATGTAGGCTTTTGCAATGTTAGGAATTTAATTAATGAATCGGGGAAAACATTAACAAATATAAAGAAACACATTAAAGTATTCATGGTTTATTGCACATTTTTTTCAATCCAAAAGGCACAGCCTGTAAAATGTAAAAGAAAAAAAATCACTTTATTACATAAGCCTCCCTCTTAAAAATTCTGGCCTTAATGACTGTGCGTAAAGTGTTCTCCCAGATAAGCCTGTGCAATCCGCATAGGCTTATCATGGACGACACTTTCCGCTTATAAATTATAAATTTGTTATGTTTCTTTAACCCTTTGAGCGCTGGAACCGGATTTTGAAGGCCTTTGCAAACAGTTTGGATCCAGATGAGACGCCACAGAACGTGGCGTCTCATCAGGATCCAAACTGTTTGCTATTCTGATAGTATTCTTTGAAAAAAAATCAAAGAAAATGCTAATTTTAGAAATTGAGCAGACGACAAATTTCCCAGCATGCAAAGGGTTAAAAGAAGTCTCTTAGCAGAAAATCCAATCGAGACAAAAAGTGTCATCCCTGATTAGCTTGTGAAGATTGCACAGGCCTTAAATTGTATTGTATTTATTGGATAATTTCAGAGCAAAGAACACACAGAAGTTTTGCCGCAATGAGTATAGCTTAACCGGACTGTGTAACCGTTCATCATGCCCTCTGGCCAACAGTCAGTATGCAACCATACGAGAAGAAAATGGTATGTAGCCAGATATATACAAGCCTGTAAAAATATCAGTGCAAAAATCTACTTGTCGTCATGTCCACAAAAACGAGTCATTTGTATACAGGGGGTTTTCTGCTATGTAAAAAAGGCAGTAAAATGGTCCCGATCCCAAACCAAACAGACCCTATCCCAAACCGAAATTATAAAAAAAAAATCACAATTTCCATTTTTTTTATTTTTTTTTTAAAGAAGTGTGTTATGACTTATGATTATGAGGCTCTATATCTCAATTTTATTTTTTAAACAACCTGCAAAATATATAACAATAATTTATATTATTTTTATCCAAAATGGCCAGGATAAGACCTGTTGTGTCAATATTTGTTGATAAAAAAAAAATCCCGATTTGGTCCTTTTTTCCCAATTTGGTCCTTTTTGTCGATAAAATTTCCCAAATTTGCCACTTTTATCGATTAAAAAAATCCCTATTTGACCAGACTCCTTTTTCTCAAAATGGCTGGAAAACCCCCTGGTATAAAAAAAAAAAAAATGTGTTTAATACAGACTTTTGTAATATTTGTTTTTCCATTTATTTGTAAAGAAGTATATACTGTATGTATTATAACTGATCGATTATANATAATTATAATTAATATTATTTTTATCCAAAATGGCCAGGATAAGACCTGTTGTGTCAATATTTGTTGATAAAAAAAAAAACAATTTGGTCCTTTTTTTCCCAATTTGGTCCTTTTTGTCGATAAAATTTCCCAAATTTGCCACTTTTATCGATTAAAAAATACCTATTTGACCAGACTCCTTTTTCCCAAAATGGCTGGAAAACCCCCTGGTATAAATTAAAAAAAAATAAAATGTGTCTAATGCAGACTTTTGTAATATTTGTTTTTCCATTTATTTGTAAAGAAGTATATACTGTATGTATTATAACTGATTGATCATAAATATACTTTTTAATTTGAATCAACTTGAAACATATTGAGCCTTTGGAGGAGGGGTACTGTACATTAACATGTATAACACATACCCATTTTTTTTAAATGACATATTGGAGTGGAAAAAAAGCCTGCCATTTTACTATTGTGCAATCAATTTATCTGTGTTTTTGGAAAGCTTTATTTTCTATTCAAAGAAGGAAGAGTTTATTTGCTTCCTGAAAGTGACAGCTAGATGTCACCATGTTCTTCTGAATTCTTTCAGGTGTTTCTTTCTTGTACATGAAAGTCATTGAGAGGGCAGCGTTCCCAAGCAGGCTCTGGGAGAAAGTGAAACTGTCACGTAGCTATGAGAAAGCCCTCAAACAGATCGACGAGAACCTTATGTACTGGCCAAAGTAGGTTGCTTCACTCTGGGAAAACTGGGCTTAATGCATGTTGTTTTCCCAGAGCGAGACTCAGCTTGCATATTAACCCTTTGCATGCTGGGAAATTTGTCGTCTGCTAAAATGTTGTCTGCTTAATTTCTAAAATTAGCATTTTCTTCGATTTTTTTTTAAAGAATACTATCAGAATAGCAAACAGTTTGGATCCTGATGAGACGCCACGTTCTGTGGCGTCTCATCTGGATCCAAACTGTTTGCAAAGGCCTTCAAAATCCGGTTCCAGCGCTCAAAGGGTTAAAAGCATACACATGGATAGAATTTCCGCCTGGGCGAGAAGATTTAGATCTGGGTTGTCTGTCCAGGCAACTAGCTTAAAAAAAAAATTGAAACAGTTATCCTGCAGTTTTTCAGTTTGGGTTCCGAGGACCATATTATTGGGTATTGTCATCTTAAAACTTGAATAATTACATATTTGAATTAAAAGCATACACAGGGATAGAAATAAGTGGTTTTCCTTTCCGCCTGGGCGAGAAGATTTAGGTCTGGATTGTCTGTTCGGGCAAATAGCTTTAAAAAAAACTTGAATTAGTTATCCTTCAGTTTTTATACCCCCACAAACGAAGTTAAGGGGGGTATAACATAGGAGTGAGCTTGTCGGTCGATCTGTCGGTCCGTATTGGATGTCCGCTCTCTAATTCAAGTAGTTTTCATCCAATCTTCACCAAACTTGGTCAGAAGTTGTATCTAGATGACGTCTAGGTCAAGTTCGAATATGGGTCATGCCGGGTCAAAAACTTGGGTCACTTAGTGCGTTTTAAACATTGAGCATGGTGTCCGTTTTTTTGTGTGAAGACAACATGCAAAATATTCTGTGTCAATGCGGCATGTGGGGATATTCGTCACGTCTGTGACAAAGCTCTAGTTCAGTTTATTTTTCCAAAGCCCTAAGATTCAGGTTCATAAAAAAGCATAATGCATTGAGAAATGACAGAAATGTTATAATGTTGTCTAATTTTGTTTCGTTTGAGATAAGTAGTAGATAAATATGACATTTACTTGGTTCTGGGGTACTTACTATTTTACCTGGGCTTTCAAAGTACTAGAGACAGTTGGCAGGCTTGACGATCTACCGTAAAAAGTTTGTTTATATGGTAAATTGAGACATATACAGGGCCCTCAATCTGTCAAATCCACGGCCGAAATTCGGCCGCATTCCCCCCCCTGAAAAGTATACTTTTTTCCCCTTTTTGGGGGAAAAATTCCCCCTAAAAAAAAAAAAAAAAT